>JAQGAS010002139.1:0-12414 GCA_034686365.1 Pachymerium ferrugineum
CTATGACGTCACGAAAGCGACGTCATAAGACTTATAATTTACGGTATAAGGGAAGCTTATTCCCTAACCGTCACAATTTATGTATGTAATTCAGATGTCAACCGATTTGTGAAGTGAAAAAAAGAAAAGTTTAGTCGGTGACGAAGGCAAACTCGCGCAAGAATACAGTCAGTTATTCGGTTTTTTTTTGTCTCTTGTCTTTGTCTTTGTCTTTTCCCCACCCGCCACGGAACCTCGCTCGCTTGTGGCTCGTGGTTTTTCCATTCGGTCGGTCAACAGGTAGATAATAATGAATAAGTTTATGCTGAATACACTTAGTAAAGCACGTAGGGGTAGGCCTCTCCGGAATGTATTGGAGATCGGGGGCCGAGTACACTTTGCTAAGCAAGTAAGCACGAAATTTCTCGCCATTTTTACGTCATAATATTTGGCATGCAGAACGTCAGTGGCTTCGCTGAATTTAACTTAAATCTTATGCTCATTTAAAAAGCTCTTATAATGTTTCACCTGAATCAGTAAAAATATAAAAAGGAGACAGCATGTGGTTTTGCTGTTATTTTTTCTTTTCATTCATTATTTCGTAAAAATGTGATAAGAAAAGCAGCATCAAAAAGAAACTTATTCCTTTCATACATTAGAAATTTATTGCCACATAAAAATAAAACCGAGCGAAATTAACGGCAAGGCTGATCACTGGATTAAAAACAAAAAAAGACATTTAACATTCATTCCAGACTCATTAGAAAAAAAAAATTGCAAACAAAAATAAGAAAATTAAGGAAATTACATAAAAATTTCTAAACTTTTTTTCCTCTTTCGTACAATGAAAACCAAAAATTAAACAAAAAGCGCAAAACCAACCACTCAACTATTGAGTGGGATATTTCGAGTTCGACAAAAATGCTCAAACTGTGCATACTCCAATGCAGTCATCACCTGATTTAACGCATAAATCTCTTGTCTCTGACGTTTCTTCACCACATGATCTCGCAAATCATTCGCAACGCCACCCAATTTCATATCCAGAGACTTGCGCTGCAAATACGGTTTCCGCCGAGGTACAATCACAGCAGCTGCAGAGACCCCATCGGAATCTGCTCCGGAACATGACCCAGAAAAAACCTCGTGTTCACCAACTCCACACTCCGTACTCTTTCCCAAAAGTAGCGATGGAGACGAGCAAGTCATTGGTTTGGGCGACTTTCTCGACTGGTGCCGCGTCCTCTTTGACCGCACGCCCATAGGCGGAGTGCCGGCAGCGGACGGACTCCCGGGCCAAACAGCATCGTCTTCATCGCTGGATTGAATGTGTCTAGGAGCACCTCGGCGGCGACGTTTTTCACGAGGTGGAATTGAAACGGAAACGCATTCTTGAACGGATGTTGACTGCGTCACTTCTGGTGGAGTGTTCAACTGGGAGAAGATCAATTCATCGGGAAGGAGCGTTAAAAGATTATCTTGCGATGTCACTTCTTTTTCAGAAGAGGAAGACAAGACTGAGGTAGTCTCACCCGAATCTTTCTTCAGTGCTTTGTCTCCCTGGCCATCGACCGGTCTTGGGATTTTGCTTCGCTGAGTCTCCCTTGATGAAGCAGAATTCCTTTTGTTATTGGTCAAGGCTGTTTGTGAAAACTGTGATGAAGATGCGCCTTTGGTAGACCCATCAGATACAGAGAGATCGTCAGGACTGCTTCTGGGGATAGGGGATTCGATAATGTCGACCGATGTCCCTGCGTTCTCCAGTGAAGGGATCTGGCTTCGCTCGATTTCCCTGTCAAAGCTTTCTTCACGTTTCACCTCTGGTTGGACTGCAGACTGAACAACTTGACAGTCGTGGCGTGGGACATTCCGGGACCCGCTCAATGACCTTCCTCCAAACTCGTCGCTTTTTCTACCGGTGGAGGAATCTCTAGGAGAGTGGACGGAGAACCTCGCAGTGGAGAGGGAAACCAGATTGGAAGGCATTGGTTCTTTCTTTTTACTCATGCGTTCCTTCCACATTACTATCGCTAGTTTCGCCTTTTGCCGCATCTGGCGCTGGGAGTCTTTGGCCGAACGACGAGTAACGACTAAATTGCTGCTGGACACTGCTTTCATTCCGGCGTCTGGATCAGCCGATCGGTTGGACTTGTTTTTCCCAGAGTTGAAATTTGAAGCTGAGGAGACGCCTTTGGGGTTGTGGCGGTGGACCTTCTGGAGTGAAGTGTTCCGATGCTCTGGGGTTTTGGCTGAATTCACCCGCTTCGCTGCAGTTTCCTGTTTTCTCTTTGCATTTTCGGCTGAATTTGGAGCGGAGTGGCGCTTGGTATGTTGTGTGTTGGGCAAATCAGATGTCGTATTGCTTTTGGTCGTTCGGGCAGATGGTTCTCTTCCTGTGCTGCGGGTTCGAGTGTTTTTTCGTTGGTCATCAATTTCCGGTCGTCGGTGATGGTCACCAGCTGGGGCGCCTGGTGATGGGGGACTGTGAAATCCGCCGTCTTTTGTGTCATTTTTGTTGAGGTTCGCCTCGTCACTTGATGTCGGGTAGTGGTCAATTGATTCGTAAGACGTGGCTCCGCCGCGGGATAATTTGTCGTAAAGGAATAATCGGTCAGCCACTTCAAGGGACATGGCATTCCTAGCACTGAAATGCAGAATTGTTTTAAGGCTTAATGAGTTTGCTTCGGTTAAAGGAAAATGTGAGGGTTTTGTTTGGATATTTGTCTCTGATTTTATGAGTTGGGGGTTTATGGAACTGTTTACTCACCTTCGAGGACTAAGAATCGATACTCGGGGTAATTTTGGTAAACATTAAATGTCAATCCATCCCATCCACAGCCATGCCGCTTCATTCGGTTACGTGGCTACGAAACGTTCTATTGGTGTGATACAATTGTTATTGGAGTTCGTGTAATGATGTAACAAAGCAGAGTTTGCAAAATGGCTGCATAGACAAAAGCGCAACAAAATTTTCTTTTCTTGGATTTTTTTATTTTGTAGGTTCAAGTAACGAATATAAAATTTGAGTTGTGACACACTATACCAGATGAAAAATATAGACTAAGTACGGGGTATGTTTGACCGACATTTCCCACGAGATGAGCGTTTGCTCTATCCGAGATAATTGTTTGTTGGTTGAGTGTGTAATTTGTGATGATTTTTCAGTCACTAAATTTACCATTTTTCAAAGTCTCATTTCCTTTATTAAATAAGATTACAAATTTTGCTTATTTCAGTTAAAAACATGAGACAGGATTTTTTTTTTTTTTTTAATTTTCTTGCAAGAGACTTTTTAAAGATATTTTTAAAAAAAAAACATGGCGCTATTTCAGTTTGGAAACGATGCGTATGATGTCATTTACATTCATGTCTCCTTTCAGTTCTTCCATTTGTTGATTGTGAATGATATTTCCACCACGTACAAGAAAAATTCCTATTTATAAAACACAATTTGAATTTTAAAATTTTTTTGTTTAAAAAGTACAATTTCAATATACCGTCAAAAAGTTTTTCATTGTCCTCTTCCAAGTCCGGGTTCTCATATATATTTCTTTGCTTCGGTCGGAAAAAACGTTGCTTTTATTGTATAAAGTTTTTAAATTAGTAAAATGAAGATTTTTTGCGATTAAATTTTGAACTGTTACTTCAATATCGAGAAATACATCGCCTTTTAGATTACGATGGAGGCCACTAATGAGCCATGTGTCTCCTGTAACAGCACATAATGCTATTCCACGCTTGTCTAGTTCGGGTTTTACCAGTGATGACACTTTAGCCGCAGCCTTTAAAAAAATTTATAGCAGACCAATAAAATTTTTTAAAAAAAATCGGTCTCACGTCATGACGGTTTGGACACCACGGCTTTCTCAACGCCAAAATCAATACGGGTTTTTCCTCCCACAGAAGGCTGGCCTGAATTAAAATATAGAAAATTACAATTCTGAAATTACGGAATTTGGTTTTTACTTTAAATGGTCTTTGACTTGGTTCTTTAGTGGATTTGAGAGGGGCATCGGCTAAGAAATGAACCCAGGACTCGTCAAAATCGAATACTTGGGCGCGTCGTTTCCAAATGAATGTAGCGAAGCCGGCGCTGGCCAAACTGCCGGCCAATAATCGTACAAACCAGGGTGAAGAAGGAATAATGGATGTCATTGTGAATGCAATCGCACAATTTCGAACATGGTCTCTCGCCTTGAGAAATTTAGGCCAAACGGCTTTTGGAACGTATAGGCCTGTCTCCCTTCACCATTCTAAGGAGGGGACATGCGACCAACGTGTCGAAAACCTGAAATGATGTTGCTAAGTAAATTTCGAGCGCGCGTGAAAGTTCAAGAGAATTGTTTACGTACTTCAGCAATTGCAATATAACTAATTTTTATTATTACTTAATAATAATAGATGTGTATTTATTCTTGTGTGATGTTGTTTTCATTTCAGTTGTTGGGGTATTATCTTTTCAACTTTTCGTAATTTTAGCTTAGAATTGTGGTTTAGGTAAACCAGTGGGGTTGAATAGACTTCATAAAGCAGTTATATCACTGGTCCTTGTTACCAGTCTTCTGCCAGTTGAACTGCTTCCTATGAGGAAAAAAAAAGATTCGATTAAAAGTAAAGTCACTTTTGTCCAATTGTCCGTACTCTTAAGTTGGCTGGTTGGTTTTTAGCGTCGTGCCTGCTTGCTTGCTTGCGTCTTGGACTAATTCGTCCAAGCTTGTGTGTAGGCCATTCTGGGTTGATGCATCAGCAACTTACAGGCTCAATGAAGGCAGTAAAATTAAAATATGATTTGCCGTTATTCTCCATAAAACTGTCTACAGGTATACTCAAACACTACAATGTAGTTCAGTGTAAAAATGGTGGTTGAAATTGGGTATTTCCACTGAAAGGATTCGCTTGTCCTATTTCCGAACATGCTCTACTAAACACTGAAATGACCGTTAATGTGATCGCTGCTTAAGTAAGCAAAATGGCGATTCAGTAGAAAACGAACGAGGCCCATGAAAACACAAAAATTAAAAAAATTCAACCCGATTTTAGATACGAAATATTCGCTACTTTCAATTTCTTAATGAATAAGAATTATAGTTAAAACCATCGGAAAAACGATTCGATAATTGCAAAAGTTTAAAATTGGCCTTTTGAATGTCTTGTCGCCGGCGACTGGAGTAAAGCATGTCCAATGTCCTATTTCACGCGGTCGTGCAGCTTTATTTTAATATTTTACAATCCATTCACACGGTACAATTTGATAGGCAAAGAATGTTACCCACTTTTCATGTAAATTTGGAAACTTGAATCACTAAAGAAGTGGCAGTTTCGAGTTTATCATCTGGTATCACTTCTCTAAGAGGCCTGTTTGGCTCTCCGAATGTGAATGCGTTTATTCTTTAAAGTTTTATATTAGATGGCATTCTGGCTCTCTAACATAGAACAGACAGGTCACTGGTCTTTATACTACTAGTGACTGTGTATACTTTATTGAGCTAGTTAAACATGCCCGACTTCCTACCCAGACTTCTCTGCTTCAGAGAAAATAAAAACTTGATCGATGAAAGATTTGATTTTGCCATTGAATTTAATTCCATGAAAATTCGTCTTTCTTACACTTTCTGTATATTCATTAAAAGGGTCACATTAGGAAGAATTATCTTCTCAATTTGTCTGGAATGAATAGATTAATGAGTAATTATACTCACCGATTCTCTCAATATTCCAGAGCAAAAAAAAAGCTTCAACTTAAGCTGGCGACGTTTCTTTTTTTTTCTTCAAAGGTCCACAACCACACGTGTTATTTTTTTACCACTGTAGGAGAACAAATAATGTGGTTTTATTTGGTTTTTTTTTTAAAGTTTAGTTTGACTATCTTTCTACCAATTTGATGGTCTGAATGAAAAGGTTTCCCGAGCTATAACGAATGCTTGGCAGATTTCTTTTGTTACGGGGATTGGGTGAGGTGAATGTACTCATTCAATGCAGCATTGAATTTACTCGCTAACATGTGCGCATCAAGGCCTCCTTGGGGAAGCGAAATGTAATATCATTACGTTTTAGTACTTGTGGTCACATATGATTTTACTGATTTTGGCTTTACATTACGGTATTGTGTATGGCCCTGGCAATATTAAGCCTCATTTCTCCTTCTGACTTCAAGTTGTTGATTTGTATTGAGGTATATAGCGATCGGTGATTGATCGTTGGTATTGGGAATGGGACCTGCTTGACATAAAGCCGCATTTGCCCAATTGGCCTTACTCTGATTTGGCTCGTTGGTTTTAGTCCTGCCTTGCCTACTAGGGCCATTCTGGGTTGACACATCAGCAGCTCATCTTATAGGCCCAATGAATTAAAAATTTGATTATTTGGATGGAGCCTGTGGAAATCCACGGATCATCATTTGCAAAAAAAAAACAAAATTATTTCCGCCTGACATATATTGAAATTCAATCCCAAGACTTGAAATCACTCAATGTTGGTACCTAACGCATGAGAGATTCTATAAATTTGTCTTTGTTTTCAATTGGTTTAAACGCTTCCCAATGTATCCTTTTACTGAGAAGTTCGTAAATATCGAACACGATTTTTGCAATGTCGTTACACGTTTCAAGTTTGAGGGCATTAATTTCAAGAAATGATTTAAGGTCTTTATGCTGATCTTCATACTCCTCTAAAAATGCTCTCCGTAATGTTATCGTAAGTGGTTCTTTCTTTGCCCTCGGTTGCCCTATTATTCTTCAAATTTTTGGTTAGCCTCGAATCGTTTTTCGGGGCCCGGCCGCGCCGCGTTGGCACTGGCCTGTTGCACGGGCGAGTGAGCCGGGTTCGGCTACTTTGAGCGAGCCCGCCCAACTGCTTTCATTTTCGCTTGCAGTATTTTTTATTAGAAAATATCTCTTGTAAATAAGTCTGAATAGACTACATAAAGCAGTTAAGTGTCTCCGGTTCTTATCACCGGCGACTGGAGTAAAGCATATCCAATGTCCTATTTCACGCGGTTGTGAAGCTTTATTTTAATATATTCTACAATCCATTTCTGTACTATATAAACCCTTCACACGCTACAATTTGATAGGCAAAGAATTTTACCCACTTACTATTTTTTTCACGTAAATTTGGAAACTTGGATCACTATAAAAGTGGCAGTTTCCAGTTTGTCATCCGGTATCACTTCTCAAGAGGGCCTGTTTGGCTCTCCGAATGTAAATGCATTTATTTTTTAAAGGTCTGTATTAGAAGGCATTCTGGGGCTCTCTAAAATAGCACAGATGGGTCTCTGATCTTTATAATACCAGTGACTGTGTATACTGTATTGAGCTACAGAGGGTGTTCATTGAAACTGTGAACACTTTTATTTCATTAAACTCTCATTACATGTTTTCTGTGGATCCCCTTTCTTTGTTCTATGTGATTCCCCCCATTTTGAACTACCATTCGACATCTCACTTTCCATGAATCAAACATTTTTCTGATATCTGGAGGGGTTATTTTGTCCCATTCCTCATTTAGAACTTTCCAAAGTCCCTTAACTGTGGTGACTCGGCGCTTAAAAAGACGCTGTTTCAGGTAACCAAAGGCAAAAAAATCTATGGGGGAAGCATCAGGAGACTTCACTGGAATGTCTTTCTTGTCCATAAATGTTATGGCAAATTCATCCTGCATTTTCCTTAAGAAATCCTGGGTTTTTTTTTGGCTGTGTGAGATGAAGCCTTGTCATTGTGAAAGGGGTAATGTGCCACGCCCACTCAAAAGTGCAACCACCATGAATCCCTTTGGAAAGCTTTCTGCATATTCCTTTACTCAATCATTAGGCATGTTTTTTCCTCTTTTACGATAACAAATTTTTCTTTTTCCATTACAATTTGAAAGGTAGACCCAGGCCTCATCCAATGTCACAGCATACTCTGATCTGTGGCCAGCTAAGTGCCTTTCATAGAGCTTTCTGAAATTGGTCTTGCGGTTTTGGATGTGTTCTGGTGTGAGCTGATGCACAAACCGTTTTTTTCGTGTTTTTAAATCCAAATCATGATGAGTTATTTACTGTTCCTAATGCCACCTTGCATTGTTTTGCCATATCACCTTGACTTGGTGGGTTTTCTCGGCTGGTTAGGACTTTTAACTTCTTTATTGCAGTTTTAACACCATCCGATCGCCTCCGTTTATATTCAAATATGCCGCCATTTTAGATTGCTTGCCGTCGCTTTCCGTCGGAATTAAGGACCTTACTAATTCCTCCTAAACTAATTGTAACTCCTTTGTCATTAAGTTGTTTTTTTATTGCCCTATAGCTAAAGTTCTGGCTGGAAAACGATTTTATCATAGCTTCCACATTAGGACTTATTGGAGAGGTCGCCATTCGCAAGCGACAATTTCGGCTATTAGGCATACATTACATCTTTAGCTAATTCACAAGTGTTGGATTTTCTCTGGATTGTTGATGCATTCAGGCATGTGTTTTCCTGAGAATGCCTCCCCAATCGCCGTCGCTGGAGAGGGCGATTCTCCGTGCGTACGGTCGATGGGAAGAGAGGGGGAATAGTACCTCCTCAATCGCTGTCGCCGTGCGACAGCAATTACCCTCGGTACGTCTGGAGGATGAGGAAGAGGAAAGGGAAGATGAAAAGGTGGACGAGTGGGGGAAATACAAAATATTCTAACCCCGGGGGGAAAAGGGGTAAAGATAAGGGTCTTGATGGGGCGAAGTGAATCGAGACTTTATTGCAAAAGCCGTGCCCATTGTGTACGTTTTGCCCGATTCTGATTGTCCATCCTTTGGAGTACTGCAATTGGTAGTAGTCTTAAAAATTACTTGGAATTTTGACCTCTCTTCCTCCATTATGACTATTTGACGTTGAGAGATGTAGTTCCGTCGAGTATGGCCTTAGTAGGTGCTGTCGACGTTAAGCCTGATCGTTCGTTCTTCTTCTCCTGAAGAAAACACGTGTTGCTTAAATTTTTTTTGTCTACAGCCAAAACACGGCATGACTAAACCTCGCGAATTGGTGGAGTTGTGGCTACAAGCTCCACCTCGTATTTCCCTATCTTTCGCTGCGCCGACTGTGCAAAGTTTTTCCTGTCCTGCGATCGAGATATAAAAACCAAGAGGTTTTATAGGCGTTAAGTTAAAAATGTGACTTTATTCTCTAAAAACATTACGACAGATATGTTCAACTTGTACTGTGGCATATGGCGATCGGTGGTTGACCAATCGCCAACAATCAACAGTATGGAGCCCTATAAATTTTGGCAACACGAGGTAACGATCCAAATGGCTCCGAGTTGGTTCGTTGATTTTGGCGTCAGGTTTTGCACATTTAAAATAGTGTTTTTAAATGATAAATTTTTTTTGTAAAGTGCCTTAGTGAATCTTATTTCTACTGCTGTGTATGGTGGTTTACCACGTCTATTGTTGATATTTTTAAATATGTAGATCTGCTGTTGTGGGTCTGGCCTTTCCCCTGAAAAATATTTATTATACGTGTGTTTGGGTATTATATGCTGCGTTGTGTACAGATCAAAACCCGTTATAAGGAACATACTAATGGTTGTTCTTCTCTGAAATAACACAATTCGTTTCCAAACCGATAAAGCGGCGTACTGTTTAGGTCTATTACTAAAAAAATACATAACTGCACATAGGCCATTCTGGGTTGATGCATCAGCATCTCTCTTACAGGCTCAATGAAGGCAGTAAAATTAAAATGTGATTATATGCCGTTATTCTCCATAAAAATGTCTATGCTCAAACACTACAATGTAGTTCAGTGTAAAAATGGTGGTTGAAATTGGGCAAAATGGTATAAGTACAGTATTTATTAAATTCCAATGTGGTAAATAAACCAGTGGACGTTTATGGACACACATTAATATTGTTTAAAATGTGAAACCTGCAATAATAATATGGAAGAAAATTGGGTCCAATTAACTATTTGTTTATTGAAGTTATCAATTAGAGAAATTAATTTTATTTCCAGTTTTTGGTTATTGTTATTTACTCTAGAACCAATAACCTTTTGTCCTTATAATCGTTATCTGTAAAGATTACTTCCTCTTCTGGTTCCGAAAAAACTTGTTAGTGACAGCGTCCAGCGCGGCAGCATCGCATTCACTCGCTTACAATGTCCGCGTCAAGTTTGGTTTTAATGTCTGAAATTGCTGCAGCTAAATTGTTTTGGCAACCGACTGTTCTCGTCTACGAATCTCCAGGAGGAGATGATCGCCGCAACTACCTGATTCAACTAGAAATCGTGAGAAAAGAATCCGAACAACACGTGACCGAGACAAAGGCATTACCATGGCTTCTAAGGAGGATGATCAAACAAGGGTTGAAGAAAATTCATCATATTCACGTGGAATTTCTCTTGTGGTTAGAGACAGTTTATGTCCACAGAAACATGGGAACTTTAACTTATTTCACCGACCCAAAAAGTGATTATTTCGTCGCTAACTTCATAACGCATGACGGTAGATTTGATGCGTATACGGCCGTTAAGAAATTAGTTGCGGACGACAATCTACTCGATGCCCATACCCGGATTTCACTGGCTTGTGGGTATTCTTTAGAGGATTACATTCAACGAAATTGGTTGCAATTCAACAGAAACGACTTAGGCATAATGCCGACTGTTTATCTTGGTGTTTACGTCTGGCAAAACACCATGGAAAATCCCGAAACCTGGCGGCAAATGTATCAGGATAAACGAATTATCTTCTATTGTGAACAACCAACGGCCATTTGTTTTTGGAACAAACTATCGGAACAAGAAAGATCAGTTTTTGTTGAAAATAATGAAAATCTGGCTCAACTCATTTTGGACTTCAAGTTTAATGTTACTTTATATCCATTTTTCTTTTCTATGCTTAATTATGAGAAGCAAAAAGCCGTTTTTGACCAGTGTGTTCGTCATCCAAGAAAATTCTCTGTGATGATAGCGAATTCTTTACTAAATGCTCGTTGTGATGTAGAGTTTTTCAAGTTTTTATTGGAGGAATTTCAACTTCCACTCGAAATATATTGGAGAGTTTTGCACGAGATTTGCACTACTAAGCAATTTTACTGGTACATTAATGCACATTTTAATGATGCTTATTTTGAAGGAATTCAATTTTGTTGGAATCATGTAAAGAATGATGTTAATGCATTAAGCTTATTGCGTGTATCTAAAATTTTATATTTTTTGTTTAGTGATGGAAAATTTGATTGTTTTGACGTTGTTGCGAATGACTATCAAAGCAACGTCAGTTGGAATGTTTTTTTAAAGGATTTTAAGCCTTTGGAAATCATGAGTGTCTATTTTGAATAAAGATAGAGAATTTTTTTTTTAAATCCGTAGGTTTTAGTAGTCGTTGATTTTTGCAGATTTTGGACATTCTTGTTTAGTCCTAGCAAAATGTGATTTCTCGTTCAGCATTTGGAATTCTAACTTTCTTTCTATTTTGATTCTGGAATGATGTATATTCTTTTTATTCGTTCAGACATTTTAGTTTCAAATGCTTTTCTCTTTTGTGTTAGCGAGTATATTATTTATGCAGCAAATAATGCGCGTCCAACTGTTTGCCAATGCGTAGCTCATTCTGGCCTGGCTGCCCTTCTTTGGACAGGTACGACCCTTTCTTCGTTTTCTTAGCGAAATGGGATCTAGGAATTAGTAGCTTGTTAGTTTTTGTAGTTATGTAGTGATGTTGATTTTGCCCTGACGCGTAAAGTTCTTTAATTTACTTAACCTCATATTTTTCGAAAAAATTTTTTTAAAATAGATTGATAAAAAAAATAATTAAAATTCAAACGTGATAAATAAATTTAAACTGTTTGGACAACACTATTCGAACAGATATTACTTAAAATGTGAGACCTAATTTCTGCAAGAAAAAAAATTAATTTCGACTAATTTGGTTTATTGAAGTTTTTAATATAGTAAATAAATCAAGTTTATCTGCTTCATTTCTATTTTTTGGTTAGCCTAGACTCGTGTTTTAGATCAGTCTGAACAGGCTTCATAAATCTCTCGGTTTCTTGTCACCGATAACTAAGTAAAGCAAATCCAATGTTCTATCTCCATGCGGTCGCGGGTTCCTCTTGGAAGTTTTTTTTCTTCTCTATCTTACAGTTAGTCCACGTATGACTGATATGTGTGCAAGACTCAAACAATATTTTTTTTATTAACTATAAAATATTTCGTTTAGTTTTAATTAATGTTGAAACTCTTAATCATTAGATTAAGAGGAGGGGAAAAAACTTTTTCATTTCACTTTACAAAATTATTAAAATACAAATTCTAAAAACGTAAAACTGTGTTGGCAAAAATCTCTATCACCTAAAAAAAAAAATTATTGTTCTGCACTAATTTTTTTCATGTGTTGCGACGGGGTGAACTTTATTTATAACACAAAGTAAAATACAAGTTGTACCGTTACAGCAGTGAAATATAACTTTAGTTA
>JAQGAS010002140.1:0-12410 GCA_034686365.1 Pachymerium ferrugineum
TGAGCTGCTGTTGACAAGTGATGGTTTATAGAGATAATTTTCTTGAAATGATCATTAAAAATGTAATTTCTTTTATTGCCAAAAAGAAAATAAATCTTAGCAAACCTATATTTCGCGTGACCCATGGATGAAAGTGTCGGACAATTATTGATTCATTTGTGCAGGTTCTTAAGTGATTTTTTGGCTTAATTGTTTGTTATCAAATAATCATACATCATAACTTATTATTATCATTTTTTTAATATAGTAAGTGTTTTTGCTACAATGTAGCTTAATGTGAGGGTCAGCTAAATTAGTAAAAGGCACATTCAAAATAAAATTGAAGACTGTAATTTATGACATAAATTTTTCTCACAAAATTAATAGAAATGAATCTGTAAGAAAAATGAAATGTCAGATATGAAATGAAACAAATCTTTATGACACATTTTAAAATATTTTGCTCGAAATAAACAAGCTTGCATATAAAAATTTTAAGACAACAATTAGTGCAAACAAACTGCTGATAGACATTTGAAAGAGGTGCTTAATTAGTGTTAGAATTGAAGTATTGTTTACTGATTAATAAGAATGGATCACTGTAAGTGTTGTTCTTAAATTTCGTTTTTGGTGTGCTTGCATTTTTTTCTTTGAAGTGTATTAAGAAATAAAATGTTTTATTGAAAGGTTTAAACCCTATTCTGTAGGATTCGTGTTAAGTAGCCTGACCTATAGAATCTACACATTGATTTAATATTCCATATATTTTGAAGGATTTTTTTGATTTAGGTCGTTAAGTAGTTAGTAATTGTGTGGATATTAATTTTAATTGATTTTCTGAGAAATAATTTGCAGTATTGAGAATATTGAAAATCCAACTGTAATCCCAAAAAGAGATCCAATGTCACACAATAACTTGACTATAGTAAATGATAATTTCTGTTCAATCACTTCCCTTATATTATTAGGTATCCCAAACGTTACTACAGGGGGCCAAGTGTCATCCATCGCAGATCTGAGATAAGGATTGTGAATTGTCTCTTCACAGGGTATACCACAAGAACAGTTTTCTTGTGGATTTGTTTTATATTGACTTTGTAGGTATAGTCTCTTTGTTTTTCTTGCATCTGAACTAGAGTTGCACAGTGGTAAATTGAAATGTCTCATTAAAGGCAATCTTTTAATAAAATCATTTTTAAGTTTTAACCTTGAAACCTGAATTTAAAGAGACACTCAACCCAAAAGACAAGTTGGGTTTAAATAAAAGATTGCAATCGTCTAAATACGTATGCAATGCTTAAATTTTTTAATTTAGAACCGTAATAGGGAGCTTGCGCAACTTGACTTATACTTATACTTATACCTATGCTTAAGCTTATGACGATTTGCAGGTTGCGCAGAAAATTATTGTTCGGTCTAACTCCAGTTCTGCGCATCCCGTAAATTGCCATAAGCTTAAGTGTAGGTATAAGTCAAGTTGCGCAAACTCCCTAATATAGTTTTAAACCAAAACATTCCATCACATGATCTAAACCAACCAATGGGATCAATTGATGTGGTCTGGCTGGGCCAGAGAAATCGATCCCATTGGTTGGTTTAGATCACGTGATGGAAAGTTTTCGTTTTAAACTAAATTACGGTTCAAAATTAAAGAAATTTAAGTATTGCAATAGGTATTTAGACGATTGCAATCTTTTATTTAAACCCAACTTGTCTTTTGGGTTGAGTGTCCCTTTAAGATATTACCTGCACTCATATTGCTGAATCATTACGTTTTTATAGTAGCAATTTTTCTCACACAATGCTACTTTAGTTTTATCAAAGCAGGGGCTCTTTGGAGTATTTTTTCGTAGGAACTAAAACATGTTTTCAATATTAACTTATCTTGCAATGCTTAAAAGAAATTTGGACGAAAGTAGTGGTCTAACAAACCGTGCAATGTATGGTCATGTGCTTGTACTGTAAAACCAAAATGGCAGTATTCCTCTGCCTATTAACTGAATGACTTAACTGTTTGCCTGTTGAATTCAATTTTGAATGCCATGTGATCGTCTGATATATAAAAATATTTCTCATTAAAATACTTATCGATTGGTACAATGAAATACTATATTAACAAAAGTATTAAATTAAAAATGATGATTACTCAAACAAATTTCCAACTCACGTGGGTTACAGTAACACACTGGTCCGCTGGGACAAATGGTGGTATCATCAATTTACTATTTCCTGAGGAATATTTTGTTTTGTCTGCAAGTGTATTGAAAGGAAAATCACTCAATCTTTTTAAGAAATCAACAAGATTTAGATGTTACTTTTGGAAAAGATAGTACATATTCCAAAGACTGTCGAAATACTTTTAAGAGAATCACACATTAGATTACGTGTCACCTTGTTATTCTAATTAGTTGGAAGAATTATTTTTTAGAAATTTTTTTTTTCATATATTTTTCATAAAATTAACTTTACCTCTTGACTTGAATAAGCATTTGAATATACGTTTGTATTATTTGAAAGTTCCCACAATTCTTCAGGGTTTTTATACAGATCAAAAAGGTCAAATACATCAATATCATTACATGGTATTTTCATCTTTTTGGCCCACTCTTCTTTTTTCTTCCGTAACGGAATTTTGTAACTTTCGCCACAAATAACAATTGTCGGATATATAATGTATTCATCTCTCATTAGTGAAATCGAAGTGATGAGAGGATAATCTAAATACAAAGCAATTCTATCAAACAAATGATATATTGAAATGAGTATCAGTAAAGAAAGTATAATCAAATCCATTTTTTGAGTCTTTTTTGGCAATTTTTGCTCATCTTTGCATTGAAGAATTAGAATTTCCAATTTTTTAGTTACAATTTTCTTCCTCTGTTTTTGGTCTCGCAAAGAGAAATATTTGTAGCAAAAGAGAATGATTTCCACAAGATTTAAACAACTCCAACCACAATATAGACCAACATTTCCACCGATGTCACACAAAAGGGAAATGAAATTGTAACTGAATTCTTCGGATATGTTTAACACTTGACTAATTTTTCTCGCTTCTATTGTACCATTTGACTGAGTTCTTGGATCATTGTCATCGGTCACTTCTTCAACTTCGTAGTCTACATTATTTACCAAGTCGAAGAACGTATTTAATTGTACAATGTCGCATTGAGTTTGGCAATCACAATCCTGTAGGATGCCACCGTAATTAGTCCAGTCTCTGAAAAGTTTTATTACTCTAATTGGTTCTTCCCTATTATCGCATTCGGGTAAATGTTTTGCTTGATAAAAGGGTATGCTAAATAGATCAAAATAAGGATATTGAGACTATGTCATGACATTCTTTGTATGTGAAAATGATATCAGAATGACTGTTGAAAGTTGAAAGTTGAAAGTTGAAAGTCATTAATGCAGCAATGGGGCGATGTCGCTTCAGCAGTTCTATTTCTAATAATGGTGACGCGTCGGTACTGCCAGATGAAACCGGAAATGAAATCCATCTGGTAGTACCGACGCGCCACCATTATTAGAACTGCCGAAGCAACATCGCTCCATTGATGTAAGTGTAATGACTTTTCGGTAATGATTTTGACATGAACTTGCAATCTCTGATCGCAAGTGATGGGTAGTGAATGTATAGTTTTCTGACCTGCAATTTAGATTTATCCGCTTCAAGCGGGAATTAAAGCAATCAATTACGCAAGAGTGAAGATTGTTGTTACAAGGCTGCCCTTTTCGATTTAGGAGGTTGTACTGTTCAAATTAGACTTTGTTAGTTGTAAATTGAAGGTTGATATAAAAATTGACGTTTCACAAACATGGCATCTAATAATATGTTAAAACGAGAGATTCAAATTTGGCGCCAAATTTGTTGTAACGTCAATTTTTAAATATGTAAGGTCTTACATTTTTAATTGAGGAAAATACGAACATTGTTGAATTGGCATTTAGCATTTCGAACGAATAAATGCCGGTATAAAATGGCTCCTGAATTGGGGTTGTTCCAACCTTATAAATTTCTAACATTATTTTACTTTACAAACAGTAACATTGTGTAAATTACGTGTAAATAGTAGCAGTTATCCCGTAAATTAGTTTTGATAATTATTTTGGTATTGGAATCACTGAATGACATAACGTCATCTACAAAATTTTTGAGTATTGAGTTGGTAATCTTTATTTAGTCAGCACAAATATTACCAGTAAACACTTTAGCTAATGGTTGCAAAAATGAATCTTGATTTTCTACTGTTATATTTCGTCTTCGGCTTCCCTAAATTTTTTCAAGTCATGAGCTAATAATTTTTATACCATAAAAATTGATAATTTTTTCTTACTCACCTCCATTACATAGGCATCTTTTATAAAAGTGTGCGTTTCTAGTAGCTTGTATACTTGATAAAAATCTTGGTGAATTTCCCTTCGTGTAAAACTAAATGAGTTATAGCATTCACCTGCTTCTCCTTGTTTAGCATTGTAAGTTTGTAACTCAAAAGTGAAGTCAGAGAAAATCAATATCTTAGGGAAATGTCCAGTATCCTCCACACGAACATTTGTGATTGTCGGTTCACTTAGAAAATAAATAATTCGTTCACTTATCTGACCAATACAAGTTGCAAAATTAGCAAATATAATAAATAGTAATAAACAACAAGTTA
Organism: Pachymerium ferrugineum; assembly: GCA_034686365.1. Taxonomy (NCBI): domain Eukaryota; kingdom Metazoa; phylum Arthropoda; class Chilopoda; order Geophilomorpha; family Geophilidae; genus Pachymerium; species Pachymerium ferrugineum. Next base: position 4,635 of record JAQGAS010002140.1, read on the forward strand.
TTTTTCGTTTTTGAAGAACTTCTTTCAGAGATGTAACAAGTTGAGGTAATTGCAACTGTTCGGTTAAAATTAAGCGCACCTGGTGGCGAATTATTAGTTTGGAGTGGGTGTTTAAATTGATGTTTGACATTGTAACTGTGTTTGAGATTGCTCTGGAAAGTTAATGTGATGTATTGTTGATGGTAAGTGGTTGCTTGAAAAGACTGTTCTTCTAGTCAATGAGAAGATAAAAACTGGAATAAATATTTAATTTCAAGTTAAAAGGCAGAACTTGTTAGAACAAAAAAAAAGTGACAGATGGGCACTTAAAGTGAACCACTAATGGATGTAAGATTGACGCAAAATATTTTTTTATTGTGCGGGGACTAAAGTAATTATATAAATGGCTTATTGAGTACCTCTTAAACGATTCGTACGTCAAAATTTGTTGAGTGTTTTCTTTCTTTTTTTTTCCGCGTGAAACGGCACTATGCCTAGAAATTCGCCCCTTCACTATCTTCATTTGTTTATTATTTATTTTTTATAAAATTCTGAACTTGAATTTTTTCGTTTGGTGTTGATCAGGGTACGAATTGACTCGAATATTGACACACCTAGTAATTCTAATTGGTGTGTTAAAGTTAGAGCGCTCCTGGTGGAGATTTTTTATGATTGGGTAAAATGATATTCTGCATGTAATTAGAGATATAATTTTTTTAAAATGGAAAATGTCAGGGTTAACTAAAATAAAAAAGCAGATTCGAAATAAAATTAAAGACTAAAATTTATAACACAAATGTTGTCACACAAAATTGACTTAAATAATAAATTCATTTAAAATAATTTGGTTTAAATAAATACAGGATTGCTTATTAAAAAGAAAAATTTCAAGGCAGCAACTAGTGAACAGCTGACAAGACTTTATTCAGGAGGTGCTTAATTGATATTTGAAATCGTACAATATTTGACAAAAGACTGATTAAGCACTTTTTACAAAGGTCTTGAGTGTTAAGTGTTTAATGCATCGATAATATATATATAAATTGAACAAACAACTTAAAATCAGTGTTTCCAATTTTCACATGACAAAATCCGCATATTAGTTCGAATTATAAAATATTATTCTATAGGTGATGCATATTTTTGTTAAAAATGTAATTCGTGTAATTGTATTACATTCCCTCTTTAAATGCATTACTGTAATTTTATTAACAGGTTTTAACCTTTTTGCTTTGATATGGCTTTTTAAGTAGCTAGAACTCATGTGGATATTAATTTTAATTGACTTTCTGAGAAATAATTTGAAGTATTGAGAATATAGAAAATCCAACTGTAACCCCAAAGAGGGATCCTACGTCACAAAACAACTTAACTATAGTAAATAGCAATTTCTGTTCAATCACCTCCCTTATATTATTGGGTACATCAAACGTTACAGTTGGTATATTCTCATTTCGAGCAGTTCTGAGGTGAGGATGATGAATTGTCTCTTCACAGGGTATACCACAAGAACAGTTTTCTTGTGGATTTGTTTGATATTGACTTTGTAAGTAGAGTCTCTTTGTTTTCTTTGCTTCTACGGTGAAGTTGCATAGTGGTAAATTGAAATTTCTCATAAAAGGTAATCTAATAAGAAAATCATTTTAATATTTTTCATCTTTAAGATAACAAAATTTAAAATATTGCCTGCATTCATAAGGCTGATTCATCATTCTCTTATTGTAGCAGTTCCTCTCACATAAGGCAACTTTGGTTTTATCAAAGCAGTGGCTTTTGGGAGTATTTTTCCTTAGGAACTACAAATGGTTTTCAATATTACTTTAATTGAAATGCTTAAAAGCAATTTGGACAAAAAGTATTTGCTTAGGAAAGCATATCATAAATGTGCTCCACAAACAAATGGCAGATGTTCCATTAAATAACTGAATGACTTAACTGTTTGCCTATTGAATTCAATTTTGATGGCCAAGCTGTTGTCTGATATATAAAAAAATTTCTCACTAAAATGCTTGTCGACTGGTACAATGAAAAACTGTATTAAAAAAAATATTCCATTTAAAAAGGCGAGTACTCAAGAAAATTTCAAACTCACATGGTTCATATCTTTACACTCGTCCATTTTAAAAAATGGTGGTATCTTAAGTTTACTGTTTTCTGAGGAATATTTTGTTTTGTCTGCAAGTGTATTGAAAGGACAATCAATCTTTTTAATAAATCAAAAAGATCTAGATGTTACTTTTAAAAAAGATAGTACATATTCCAAAGACTGTCGAAATACTTGTCATGAAATCACACATTTGATTACGTGTCGCCGTGTTTTTCTAATTAGTTGAAACAATTTTTTTTATTTTCATATATTTCATCGAATTCACTTTACCTTTTGACTTGAATAAGCAGTTGAATACATGTTTGTATTATTTGAAAGTTCCCACAATTCTTCAGGGTTTTTATACACATCAAAAAGGTCATAGATATCAATATCTTTACATGATATTTTCATCTTGTTGGCCAACTCCTCCTTCTTCCAAGGTGGAATTTTGTTACTCTCATCACAGATAACAATTGTCGGATATGTAATATACTTATCTGTTTTTAGTGAAATTGATGTAATTAGAGGGTAATCTAAATACAAAGCAATTCTATCAAACAAATGATATATTGAAATGAGTATCAGAAAAGAAAGTATAATCAACTCCATTTTTTGAGTCTTTTTTGGCAATTTTTGCTTCTCTTTGCATTCCAGAATTAAAATTTCCAATTTTTTTGTCACAGTTCTTTTCCTCTGTTTTTGGTCTCGCAAGGAAAAATATTTGTAGCAAAAGAGAATGATTTCCACAAGATTTAAACAACTCCAACCACAATAGAGACCAATATTTCCACCCATATCACACAAGAGGGAAATGAAGTTGTAACTGAATTCTTCTGATATGTTTAAAACTTGGCTAATCATTTTCGCTTCTATTGTTCCATTTGACTGAGTTCTTGGATCAGTTACATCTCTGTCTTCTTCATAATCATCGTCTTTATCTAAATTTTTTACAACGTCGAAAAACGTATGTAATTGTATAACGTCACATTGAGTTTGACAATCACAATCCCGTAGGATGTCACCGTAATTAATCCATTCTCTGAAGAGTTTTATTACTCTAATTGGTTCTTCCCTATTATCGCATTCGGGTAAACGTTTCGCTTGATAGAAGGGTATGCTAAATAGATCAAAATAAGGATATTGAGACTATGTCATGACATTCTTTGTATATGAAAATGATATCAGAATGACTGTTGAAAGTCATTCAGCAATGGGGCGATGTCGCTTCAGCAGTTCTATTTCTAATAATGGTGACGCGTCGGTACTGCCAGATGAAACCGGAAATGAAATCCATCTGGTAGTACCGACGCGCCACCATTATTAGAACTGCCGAAGCAACATCGCTCCATTGATGTAAGTGTAATGACTTTTCGGTAATGATTTTGACATGAACTTGCAATCTCTGATCGCAAGTGATGGGTAGTGAATGTATAGTTTTCTGACCTGCAATTTAGATTTATCCGCTTCAAGCGGGAATTAAAGCAATCAATTACGCAAGAGTGAAGATTGTTGTTACAAGGCTGCCCTTTTCGATTTAGGAGGTTGTACTGTTCAAATTAGACTTTGTTAGTTATAAATTGAAGGTTGACATAAAAATTGACGTCCCACAAACATGGCATCTAATGATATGTTAAAACGAGAGATTCAAATTTGGCGCCAAATTTGTTGTGACGTCAATTTTTTTAAATATGTAAGGTCTCACATTTTTAATTAAGGAAAATACGAACATTGTTGAATTGGCATTTAGCATTTCGAACGAATAAATACCGGTATAAAACGGCTCCTGAATTGATGTTGTTATAATCTGTATAAATTGAGAATATTATTTCACTTTAGAATTTGTAATATAAACGTGTTATAACTTACAAACAGATAGTAGCAGGAATCACGTAAATTAGTTTTGATAATTATTTTGGTATTGGAATCACTGAATGACATGACGTCATCTAAAATTTTTGAGTAGTGAGCTTTTAATCTTTATCTAGATTGAACAAATTATTACCAGTAAACACTTTAGCTAATGGTTGCAAAAATGAATCTTGATTTTCTAATGTTATATTTCTTCTTCCGCTTCCCTACATTGTTTCTAGTTATGAGCTAATAATTTTTATTTTGTTGTGTACTCACCTCCATTACAAACGCATCTTTTATAAAAGTGTGCGTTTCTAGTAGCTTATACACTTGATAAAAATCTTGTAGAATTTCCCCGTTGTGTTGATAACTGAATGAGTTAAAGCATTCACCTGCTTCTCCTTGTTTTGCATTGTAAGTTTGTAACTCAAAAGTGAAATCAGAGAGAATCAAAATTTTTGGAAAATATCCAGTATCCTCCACACGAACATTTGTGATTGTCGGTTCACTTAGAAAATAAATAATTCTTTCACTTATCTGACCAACACAAGTTGCAAAATTAGCTAATGTGATGAATAATAATATACAACAAGTAATTTTTCGTTTTTGAAGAACTTCTTTTAGAGATGTAACAAGTTGAGGTAGTTGCAACTGTTCGGTTAAAATTAAGCGCACCTGGTGGCGAATTATTAGTTTGGCGTGGGTGTTTAAATTGATATTTGACATGATAATTGTGTTTGCTGTGGTGTATTGTTGACGGTAAATGGTTTCTTGAAAAGACACTGTTCTTTTCGTCAGTGAGAAGATAAAAACTACAATAAATATTTCAAGTTAAAAGGCAGAACTTGTTACAACAAAAAAAAGTGACAGGTGGCCACTTAAAGTGAACCACTAATGGATGTAAGATTGACGCAAAATATTTTTTTATTGTTTGGGGACTAAAGTGATTATATAAATGGCTTATTGAGTACCTCTTAAACGATTCGTACGTCAAAATTTGTTGAGTGTTTTCATTCTTTTTTTCCCGCGTGAAACAGCACTATGCCTAGAAATGCTCACCTCCACCCAGACTTTTTTATGGATCAATTTCTATCATCACTTTTTATTATTTTTTTTCATAAAATTTCAAACTCTTGAACTTTTTTCGTTTAGTGTTGATCAGCGTACGAATTGGCTCGAATATCGACAGTTACAGCAGAAATATTGTTGTAAAGAATCTTAGACTTATACAACAGTAAAATTAATTTCTGTAATTGTCAAGCAAAGTTTATGATTCTGTAAAAATAAATTTGAGATAATACAAAGTTCAATCGAGTCGCGTGAATTTCTCAAATTATTTAAGGCAACTCGAGTGAAAGTGCTCGGTTGAACTTTGAAACGTAAACTCTAAACGAAGTTGTCTTGAAGTGTGTCACGGGTTGTTTTTCTTCTGAGGCGATAAAATCAGGGTCAGGGGGTCGTAACTTGAAACTTGCTTTTCAATTTAAGTGTTGTCTGTACAGGGTGAAAATGCAGTTAAAAAATTACAATTAGTTAAATCAATCAATTATCCATGTTTTTTCTGTGGCTGAAAGTCGCAGTAAGGAGATAATGTGGATAGTTGGTAAAAAAATATTATGGGTGATAATGAAAATACTGGGTGTAATCAATCGATCAAAAATGAGGGAATTGTTTGCGGGTAGTGTGTGTGTGTGTGTTAGTAGCCCGGGGGGTGAAGATAAGGCGTCGCGAGGAAACAAGTTGTATTTTCTTAGTGGATTTTCGTTGCACAAGTTTTATGGGTCTCAACCTCCTCTCCTTTTCCATCTCTACACCTTCTTTTCTCATTCCCACTTGCTACGACATTATACACTCGAACGATAAAAGCGCCACGTTGCGGTGACTGTGACGAACGAAGCTAATGACGCTTCAGCTACTCGACACACTTATTATTTCATCATGGCTGCCTCCTTATTCAAGGTTTAGCTTTTGTTTGGGGTATTATCTAAACATGGAATTTTCACTCAACGATTGAATATTTTTATTTTACAGTTGTGACCTCGTCTTATCACGAAGGGCCATCGTTCACCTTAGAACCAGAGGGTACGGAAGATATGTTTCCAACGAAACAAGCGCTCAAATCGGATGCTCGGCCCGTGGTGTTTGTTCTATCTCCGCCCGTTCGATGGAATGTAGGTGTGACGGATCGTACGTGACGGACGTGCCTCGAATCCGGCGAGTACTTTCCAACGGCACTTTACTTTTCCCACATTTTGGAGCGGACAGGACGTTCATGTTGCAATGTACAGATGCGTAATACAGTGGGAAGCATCGTCAGTCGTGATGTCTGGATGAGAGCTGGTAAGATTTAAATTTCTTTAAAATAACAAATTATGGTAATTAATCGTGTGGTTAATTAAGATTTTGTATGTTGGTGTGTGTTCATTAATCTACCCCGCCCGTTTGTGGTTTTGTCTGCTTTTTTTGCAGCATCGGGCTGTCGTGTTTGAAATGTTAGATTCATTTGTAGTTTTCAAGTTTGTCCACAATTTACGAGGAAAAGCTTTTCTTCGGCACCTGTCGAATCTCCGTATCGCCAGATGTGTGACACACGTTGCTCGTGTCGCCTCTAAACGATTTGACACTCGTGAAGGGGCATCTTGCCAAAAGCAACAAGATCCACAAGAACCCTTTTATGGTCTCCGGGTTTTTGGAGTAATAGATAGGGAAGAGAAAATTCGCACACTACAGCAATATATATCGAAGCTTTTTTTCTTTTGGTTTTTCTCGCTATGTTACAACTAGCTCTGATTTTAAATGTAAAATTTATACGTGTTGAGACGAAATGGTGAGCAAGAAAAGAATGAATTTCCTTTTTCTATATTTTTTATTAGAGAAAGGATAAAAGTGTCAAGTTTTTTGTGGCACGTGCGACCAATTGCGGCGACTTACTGTAGCAAGCCGGTTCTTAAGGATAAGTCCCGTGTATCGCCACGGTGACACCTCCTTCGTTCGTTGTTAGATTGGGTTTAGTGAAATGGCATTAAATGGCTGTTTTGGGTGTGTGGTCATAGTATCTAATTTATATTTTATTTTTTAAAAGATGTCAAAGCCAGTTATTAATTATTATTAATAATTGAATTAAATAGCTTAAAACAAAACGTCTTAATCAGCAATTATAATTAGAGTCCAGGTTTTCGGATTTCTCATTTTTATATGATTATATTAGTTTATGACTACGATATGGAAACAACCGCATCAAGAGAGGTCATATATTATAATCTTTGGAAATATGATTCGTTTTGTTTCATCTCTTTACATTTCTTAGGTAAATTTACATTTCATTCATCTTTCAGCAGTTTCGCCACGTAATTTTTGTACTATTTTAAGTAAAAATTCATAGCAAGTCTAAAATTGTCCTCTGAAACCACAGAATTTGTTGTGATAATTCACTCTTTGAAAACAATACGAATGGAGTAATCCGTTTAATGCATCTTCAGGGGATAGACTGAAATCAGTTTAATACGATAAAAGTGAGTTTTAACAAATTTTTTAAAAATCTCACCTGCAAAATAATAGTTTGTTTGAGCTACATGTCTCAAGGGCAGTATAAAAATCATTCACTATAGACAAGCAATTTAGTTGTGAAAAACTTTCTTGTGGAAATAGAATTGTTGCAACTAGTTATAAAGTTTGCATTTAGACTTTAATATTTTATTTATAAATTACTTACCAAAAACAAAAATCAAAAGTCTCATTTTCTGGTTCGGCTAAACGAGAAAATTATAGAAAATTATGTCCAAACTTGTATTGTGCTTTTCTGATATTGCAACATAATCCTTTTATCTTTAAAGACGTCAGTTTTGTAGTGAGTGTCA
>JAQGAS010002141.1:0-12405 GCA_034686365.1 Pachymerium ferrugineum
TTCCTCAGAAAATTGGTTTTCCTCAGACTTTTTTTCAATTGATGATCATGATCCTTTGCTCATATCTCATTGTATCTGATTTGCTCAGTTATTTCAGATAACCAATTAGAAACACCGCTAGTAGAACGAAATTTATTATACAACTCTTTAAAGCTACTCTTCTGAACTAAAGTTTTTTATTTTATTTAGTGGTTATTTTTCACTGCAATATCATAATGGACTGATTTAAAATAGATTTGTTTTTTTTCGGAAAATTCGGCTTTCGTGATAGTGTTTGATTTCTTGACTCTCTCTTGTTATTTCCAGATAAAGTTAGTAAATCTTGACTATTTACACACAATCAACTTTAAAGAAATCCTCATTTTGTCTTTTTACAGCTATAGGTGGTTATCATTAAGTAGGGATTTAGTGCACTGCGGTGAGCCCATCCTTCTGACCACGATGCTGAATCATGAATATTTTTTAAATAGCAAGTGACAAGCTCGATACTGAAAACTTTGAATTGGATTACTTAAAAGTTAAAGTTTAAAACATTAAAAAAATCTTCTAAATGGTAAAAAAGACATACATTCATATCCAGTGGTTAGAAAGACAAAAAATTAGTTATAAATTTAGACTTTTTTCCAATACATATAAAGTCTTCAGGTCCGTATGCCGTTCAATATACCAATATATCAATCAGTTCATGAATATTGCCAGATTTAATTAATATACAATCTATGACGGCTTTAACATTTCGATTAAACAACCCACTCCATTTTCCTTACAATTGACCCATTCCTAATAGGCATCGAATTAACGATTTAATTTAACAACAATAACGAGCCAGAACATTACTCCCCATTCCTTTCCTCACCCTTAAAACCAGCACACCAGCTTCTACTAATTGTGAGAATGATGACAAATACAAGTGCTTTAGCACTAGAAAGGAAACAAGACTCGATGTTACATTCAATGACATTGCCTGGGTCTGTTACTGACTAATAAGAGAACAACAACAGTTTTAAAAAAAAAAAAACTCATTTGGCATTGACCAACGCTCAATTTAAACTACGTGTTCAGGTTTTATTATTATTAATTTAAATAAATTGTAGAAATGGACATTAATTGCGGCCATAATCGCTTATCCATGTTTCCTCGTCCAAATTAACCATAACAAAAGAGATTCTATTGGGACTTATGAAGCGTTGTGTATAACTTGCCATTCCAGAGTGATAATTGGCAAGTGTTACTCTCGTCGCAACCATTACAAGTGCTTGAAACCGACGGGCAGAATGCCACGAGTCTCCCCCTGTGGTTTTTCGTGTCAAGTAAAAGTTTTTTTTTTTTTCTTTCTTTAACATCCGGAGTTTTCAACAGTTAACGCGTGAAAACAATTTCTCAAATTAATTCTGCTAGGCAATTTGTGTATAATGATTTTTCTTGGCTCACTAAAGTTCAGTGACTGAAGGGTTGCGGGCATAGATGAAGTTAGGGGGCGGCGTTGGTAATTGGTTGAGGTTGAAAACGCTTCATTAAAATGCATGGTCCCTTGCAGGTAAATTGATGACGGGCCTGCACTGTAGGTTGAGATAATTGTCTTTGCAAGTTGCTGGCCAATTAATTGCGTGATATTCTATGGAGAGTTGACCTTTCTTGAACCTGTCCACTGATTCTCTACTTAATTTTCACCTCTCGTAACTTGGTGTGAATTCATCTTGTTCAAGCCTTTTTCTCCAATTACTCTAGCGGCCTTACTTGGACCGCGGCCCATTTCTAGCGTCCCCTCAAGGGACTTTGTGGAATTTCATGATGGCGTTGATGATTGGGTAATTGATTGGCAATCGGTTCCTATCATGCGACCAGTCGACAGTTGCTTGGTGATCCTCTTCAAGTTAAAATGACAGCCTCCGGACGTGTTCTCGGTTATCTTATCGAGAGGAGAAATCCTCCCCGTTCCATCAATCTCATTCTGCAAGCATTTTTTTTATAACGTTTTGAATTGCATATTTTAAAAAAATTGACAATGCATTTTAATGTTTTGAAAAATTGTAACTTTCATCTGGAGGTTTTTATGATTGCAGATTTTGAGGTTTGACTATCTAAAGAAAGCACTAATATTATTTTTTAAAAAGTTGGATTTACTATCTCTCCTATAAAAATTTTAAGAATGGGAATTATTTTTTATTTTTGCCGCCAGGTGATAAAAGTTATTTTTATTGATGTGATTGTACAGTTCCATAGGAAGAGAGGAAAAATAAGATTGAATAATTCAATTTTGTCTCTTTTGATCGAGACTTCCTTTTTCACTTGTCTCGAATTCACCTGAGGAAATCGAAATACAATAATTTCCGGTTTCCGTTTGAAGGGTTGGAAAAAAAGGAGAAACTTTTTAAAAATGATAAGTGAATTAATCATGATCAGGTAAATTAAAAATTTCTAAGGTACGATAGAGTTATATGAAAGGGATGGTTTGAACTGAAAGCTTTAATTTAAGTTTATGATTGGTACACACTGAATTGAATAATTGGCATTGTTTTGTTGTGTTTTTAGAATACTTCGAATGAACTCCTAAGGTTATGCTTTACTGATTCAATGTCATTTCACTTCAGCCAATAACAGTCTTTAACTCCAGTTACGTCACTTTTGTTTTTCAAACATGGCCTCCAGTACTTAAAGATACAACTTTAACTTTAAATTGCATAACATAAATTTTAAAAGTGTAAGATGCTGTAATTAACAGTCAATTAATTATTAATCGTGCTTTTAGTGTTTCATATGGGTATGAAAAGTGAGTAGAATTTCTTTGGTGATAATTTTTAGTAATAGAAACAGTTAAACCATTTACAACACGATGTCGAAGAAAGAAAAACAAATATTTGGAGTGACATGGTGTTGACATTGCTCAATTATATCTGACAACCACAATTATGCATTTCTCATTAGTTTGATTGACCTAACTTGCAATTTCCATACAGATAGCAAATGTCATTCAGTTTAAAGTAAAATACTTTGTAAAAGTTACACGAAGTAGAACCTTATAAAACATTCTTTGGTCATATAACTGAGCAACGCGTCTTAACAGCTTTGAAATTTTAATCCAACACTTTGTAAACAAACTCCATTGTTTCCTCACCAACATCAAGTATGTAAAGTGATCTTAGACCAACATCTGGTTGCTATGCCAACTCGAAAGATTATTGCAAGCAAAAGCTGACTTGAAAACTAACCGAGATAGACGTCTCTTGTTTGACAATATTACAGATAAGAAAAACAACATCTCAGTAAAACCCAATCCACTGCCTTAGGCTTTGCAGTCAAGGATGATGCGCTCCACTCATGAGAGCACCAATATCAAGGTGGATTGTCAGTGTCACCTCACTCATGTTTAACAGCAACAAAGGCTTAGGTTTTTACTATCTACTTTTTCTTCTGGCTATCTTTATCCCCCCCCTTTTTTTTTCTTCCTTTGTCATTCGCACGAAACCTCTACAAGATTTTTGTATGTTACTGCTCTCTTACTCTTCTCTCTCTCTTCCTACTATGGAAAATGTCCACCAATCTATCGTTGAGGCCAAGACGATAGCCATGTTGAGGGGTAGGGGAGTATTGAAACTGGTGAAACCAAAGCTGAATTTGTTGCAATGTGCAAGTAAATATCCATGTAATTTGTAAGCTTTGGAATATTTGATTACTTGAAGGCATCAGGCCATTTCGATATTAATTTTTAATCAACTTTGTTTGAAAATGATTAATATTTTAAAATTTTTAGTTAGATATTACTTTTTTGAAATTAAGTTTCATTCACTTTTTTACATCCCTCAGATCTCTCTTTCAATTTCTAACAAACAAACAATTTTTAACCCATTTAATAACGGACCATAATAGCAAAAGGAGACCGACGGTTGGAAGATTGCCAAGCAGCTTTTCTTTGTGTTGTGGACTAATTCCGCTTGAGTGAAAAAAATCTCGGTTTGTTTTCTTTCAAATTGTATTATTCCAGTCCTTTCTCTGCTTTAAACTTTTTTTTTGTATAAACAATGTTTATCTTGCGACTAAAAACCCGACTCATTCATTCTCTTGATTAACCTTAAACTGCACTTTTTTTTCTCCAATTTTCCTAAATTGCTACTTTTTTAATCGAAAGAAACAAGGATCAGTTCCCATTTTGCCCTCACCTTGTGTGCTTAGTAGGGGCAATAAGGATCAATCAGGAAGAGTGATCGGTGAATGCTTCTTTGGTATCACCATTAACTTGGTTATAGAAGAAATGGGGAATTAAAGATGTTAGTGGAAAAAAGAAAAAGGTGCCTTCTTGCTCAATATTGGAGTAAATCATCAAGAGATGCTAGTTTATCGCATTCATGGGTGGTAATTTATCAAATGCTGGACTTGGGGAATGAAGGTTATGGGAGAAAAAAAGTTGGCAGAAGAAGAGTAAATTGAATCATCTGTATCGTAGTCAAGATGAAAAATGTTGGTTGGTAAATAAGGTTTCCTTAGGTGAAAAATTGAAAACATGTTTTGTTGTCCACGTGATTGAGTTGATGCTTTGGGGATTTATGATGTAATAATTTTTTTATGTGGAAAGATGGAAAATCAACACTCAGAATTCTGCTTTTGTAAATGCAACTCTCATGGGTTTGTGAGTGAATTGATATGAGAAGTGATAGACTTCGCTTAATCTTTGACTTTGCCTACTTTTTTTGAATAGAAAATATATTCTCTTTGTAAGACATACTAAGCAGAAGATTGGTTTCTGTTTGTGGTTCAAGATGTTAATGGCTGTGTAATATACCTTTTCTTGTATTTGAGAAGAATAACTGTTAAATGTGGTATTTGTAGTGTGTTGTTTCACGTGCATTGTGGAGCAAGATATCTCAGAAAAATGGGTTCGAATTAAATGTTATATTCTATCGATGAGCTATTCCTGAGCATGATCGATCTTGTAGTTTGTGACCGAATGGCACATTGGGTAAAGTTTCCAAATATTCAAGTAGTGTTTTAAAAATGAAATAGTTTTAAATTGAAATCTGTTGCAAAGACTAGTCGATTAATGACACTAATAATTAATCAAGTCACTTCGGACTACAAAAACGACTAATTTTTGACCGTTGGCTAATTAAAATGACACTGCAAGGTGTACAGCAAATTGAAGTGCAGACGTTTTACGAAATTTAGTTATTTTAGTGGTCTAAAACTGGCTTAACTAATATTAGTCTCTCAAAGGAATAATCTATGCAATGGTCTTAATGTAAATAGGCATTTGCCTTTCGTGTCATTCCTATTTACATTAAAACTACACCTGGGCAGAAAAGGGTCATACGCAGTGAGAACAAGTCAAACAACACCAAACGAAAACACACCGGACAGACACAAAGCACACTTCAGTAAACAGCGCAAAGCAGACAACGACAAAAACTTCATAACTAACTGCGAATCACAAAATCTCTCTAAAAATAACATCCAGTCAATCGGCAGGAATTAAAAACTAAATTATCAACAAGGTGATAATTAGACCATGAAATACTACTTTCTCTGTCTGCTTTTAAGAAGTAGAAGCGACCACTGTGGTCATACGTAGCGAAAGAAAGACACTGAAAACACTATATCCTTGCATCCAGCTCTTTGGTTTGCAGTGTAATGCTTCAGTTGTTTTAAATGTGATAAATATTGAATATAGTCACATTTCACGATTGCGGCCTTGAAAGAAAGATGACTTAGAACAACGAATAATACTTTTGATGACAAACTTAGTGAGTACCCTTGACTGAAAAGCGAGAACTCTTGCAAGCTTTTAATTTCGAGCTTTACATCCTGAAACAAAAGGAATGTCGATTCTTGTTTAATTAAACGAACAATTATTTTAAGAAATTTGAGTCTCGTCTATAGAAAAGTTTTAATTTGAACTGAATTGATTTGTTTTCCAATTTTCTCGAGATATCTTTTGCTATTCATTGGCAAGGAAATAGTCGCCGGGAGTTATTGGTTGAAACAACTGATTTAGAAGAAGAGCAAAGAATGGAAAAAAATAATTGTGTCAATACTAAGACGTATTATTATTTACACTCTTGTACCGTTCACTAGGTAATGGCAATTGGCAAAGTTGTTTCCAATGCCAACTCCCTTTGGGCATCATTAATTTTCCAGTGGCAAACATTTCGTTGCGCACGCCTGAAAGGCATAAGTTGCTTAAGTGAAAAGTTGAATGGATGGACGAGCTCCTCAGCAGCCATAAAGCGCTCTTTCCAATGTCTATCCCCTTGGCGACGCACTCCTTGTTTACATGATTCAGACGCAGCTTGATTCGTTTTCTTAATGGATAACTGAAACTTATGCTCACCCTTTTGCCTTTTTATGACCTTCAACAGCCATTTTCTTTTTTCTCTCTAAATAAACTCACTGATCTTTTTTTATTCCGGATACTTTGACTCACAATAAACGTTTCTGTCCAACAGTAAAAGAACATCAGACTTGTTAAATATATACTCATTCTCTGGTCGCCCCCTCTATCTCACTCTCTGGCAAGCCATTTTAGGAAATGGCCAATTGATGTGACGGCGTGGGTGGTTTAACAACTCTTTTAATTGCCCAATGCTTCTGCCAAAAGCTCAGCCTTAGTAACTTCTCTGCAAAGCTGTGAAATATAGTCCAGGATTCAACCTTTTTCCCTTATTATTTTCTGCTGTTGTAAATTAGAATATGTTAATTATCCTAATGTCTTGCCAATTAACCTTATGTAAGTATTTTTATTTTAATGTTCTCTGAGTTACATGGCATGTTTATACCCAACTGCTTTGGTGTCCAAAAAAATGTTTGAGTGTTAATGTGTCTTTGTTTTGGTTGCAAACATTAACACTAATGTGCACAGATAAAAAGTGTTCATCCCGAATTGCCTCTATACACATCTTTTTTGTAAATGTATACTGAAGGGCAATTTGGTGTGTGGTTAATCAACACCTTGAGTGCCCATCTAGTTCTTAGACAATCATCCTAAGAGATTTTGTACATTGAAAATTGTTTTCAATTAACACTTAACACATGCAGGTAAGCCCCCAATCTCGAGGTGTAGTGTTTACTAAATATGATTTATAAGCCTTTATGTCTACTGTTTATAACCCTACATGCACAACAATTCAAAGTATATTGATAATAAAGCTAGTGAAATTACCAAAAGCTAAAAAAAAACCTTAAAGAGGACCAAACACAGCTTCCCTATTGGAGAGGTTGTGGAACTGCTTCCTTAAAACTCTGGTTCAAACATGTTCGTATTGTCTTGCGAGCTTTCTTGCCTTCCTACTCTGCGTTACTTCAATGCGAACACGTGTGAACCTCGCACTACACTACGCCTCCAGCAATGTCGAAAACCGTTAGTCAAAGCAAAAACATCACACACCAATAATGTAAACAAAGATCTTTCTTGTATTGCACGTTTTAAATTTGCAAATACAAGAAATGGAACTTACAAAAATTATTTTTCTAATGTCATGTACTGGAGCACTACATGACAGAATTTTGAACCCTCTACGAGAGGAGCTTCTTTTTTCCCCTCCCATCTCATCTTTTTATAGCCATTTTCTTCTCTTTGTGTGTTCAAAAACTGCAAAAACGAGGCATATATTTTGAATAAGCACACTCCACATAGAATAATGAATGAAATTGAATATCGTAAAAAGCAAAACTACAGCTGTTGCAAAAATTTAGTATCTCCCCTTTCTCCCAATATCTTTTTATTCTTTCGACCTCGAGTCAAAATATTCAAGCAAAAATTTGTTACCACAACAGCAAAACCAGTTGCATAATAACCACAACTTGTTTTGTAAACAAGAAGTATCATTCAAAGTTTCATCATCGATTTAATAATTTTCGTTTGTTTGAAAGCAAACCCAAGATCATTTGTAACCCCCTGAACTAAAAAAAGATCTCGCACATTCAATGGGACCAATTAAAGAAGGCAGCATCTTCTTGAACCCCTTGAGGGATATTTCGCCTTTTCTGTGTCAGGTTAATGGAAAAAAGGAGTCGTTGGAATGAAAGAAAAAAGGGGGGGTATAGGGAAAAAAGAAAAAAAAAATGTCTGGAGGTGAGAGAGGATACGTAGGGACGGTTTTAATTCCTCTGGGTCTCGTTTTGGTACGAGTCCAATGCCACATGACTGATTGCCTTCTTACATTTGTTGTAGAACCACCATTCGTCAGAGGTGAGCCTCCGTTATCGGCCCATTGCTCTCCCATGACATCGACAGACATGCGCAGGTAAGAAATCAACTTGTTCCATTGTGTACATTAAAAGATTACACCGTTTTTACTTAACTCTGCCACATAGATTTATTGAAAACATTTTTTCTGAACGCTTCGCTAGACAAATTTCTTGATGAAAAAAAGAATTATTTTTTATTCTTCCCT
This sequence comes from Pachymerium ferrugineum, assembly GCA_034686365.1. Taxonomy (NCBI): domain Eukaryota; kingdom Metazoa; phylum Arthropoda; class Chilopoda; order Geophilomorpha; family Geophilidae; genus Pachymerium; species Pachymerium ferrugineum. Next base: position 8,385 of record JAQGAS010002141.1, read on the forward strand.
CTTTCTGATAATGGAATTATGAATGCATAAATAATAAGAACTCAGACTATTCTACTCAAATGCAGACGAGAGATTTTTTTTTTTCCTCTTTTCATTTTAAAGTTTATTAGTATTGAAAAGTTTTAATAGGAAAAGTCTCGTAAAACAGGTTTGGTTGATGCTAAAAATGGGTAGTTTTATTACACGTGTGAATTTTGGTGTGGTCGTTAAGACACTTGATCCACAGTTTGTGACGCAACTGATCCATGGGATATTATTTTTTTGTCTTACCAAGTGATCGATTTCAGGATATATATCGACACGTGTAAGTTGACCGGAAAAATGGTATTACGTGATAATTGTTTGCACGTATGCGATGTCATTTTTCATCGTGTGTAAGAGGAGATAATTTTTTTTAGGTTAATTTACGATAAGAAGTTTTGGGGGGGGGGGGGATGAGGGTGTATATTAAGTAAAGATAATTTGCCATTCCTTGACTTTCATTGATGCATCAAAAGAAGGGGGAGTATGGATGCGTCGTTAATTCTTAAGCGATGGATGAGGTCCGACCCCATTTCGTCAGACTGTTATCTCGAAGCCAAATGGGATTTTTGAAGCCACACGCAGTTGACGTTTATGGCCCGTCAAGAATGGCTCACTCTCCACCGTTGACCGTTTGCTAGTGTTTTCTTTTTTTTTATTTTTCAAAAATGGAAAATGATCGGCGTCAAAGGCGACATTTGATGCAGAAGCTACACGTTTTTATCTCCTATATTTTGCTCGACAGTCGGATGAAAGTAGCTTAACTGTATTAGTTTTATGGTGAGTCCCCTATGGGACCAAGACAACTACAGGTCACTTGAATTTTTTTTTGAAAGCGAATGTGTTTTTAGTGGGAATTTTGATCACGTTATTTTCAATTTTTATTACTACAGGTTTCGTTGCATATTTTATGCGTAATTAAGGATAGCAGTTAGTTTTTGTTATGTTCCTTATAAAAAAAACTTTATCCTTCGGTCATTTTCTGTTTTTTTAAGGAGGTTTTTACAACTAGATTTTTTTAATTTTTGTTGATTTAGGAAGCTTATCGAGAAAATTTTTAATTTTAATGCGTTTAATCAACAACAAAGTTAATTGGCCGGTCAAAATAGCATTTCGAAAATTGTTGTTCTTCACTTGTCTTTTTTTTTGTATAAGAAAAAAAAATTGTCTGCAAATATATAAAAGTTTTGGACTTGAAAAGAGATCAAGTATATCTCGTCACCAGTCGACTGGAATTGAGATCCAGTTCTTTGTCTCGGTCTCACTAATGGCTTCACTGAAGAAGCCCGTAGACGTGGACGATTGACGCAATGGAAGCACGCGTTTGCAGCGTGTGTGGCTGAGCGGAAGAAAAGAGGATGAAGGGTACTGCACTTCATTTCTGACTTCTCTTGCTTGCTTTGTTACTTTTTGAAAAAATCTTTCCTCGTACACTTTATTTTTTCCCCTCATTATTATTATTATTATTATTATTATTACAAGTGATAAAAATATGAAGAAAGATGGAGACATAATTTGTTTCGAATCTGACCAATTTTCTACTTTGGTTCATTATTGTTTGAACCTTTTCCAAGTTTTTCACAACATCCATCCATCACTAGATGGCCGATTGGCGACTGCCGCCTCCCTTTTGCAGGCGCCGTCATCCATCACTCGAGGGCCGCACAGGTCAGGTCAGACGGGCGAGCGGAAACAGACCCTTGTTGGGTGTCGTAGGGTGGAGGTCTGTTTCGTTGATCTTGTTTACGTATGTGATTGTAAATGTCTCGGCCTTTTCCTCTTTGGCTTTTGTCATGAACACCGGCCCATGATGATCAACTCATTATTCGAAAAGGTTTCGCTTGAGGAATTACAACGATGCTGGCGCCATGCAACGATGCGTGTTTTAAAATGTTTGTTTTGGGCTTTTTATCTTTTGTCAATGAGTTTTATATAGGTTAGCAAGAAAAGAATTTTTTTTTTTTTGGAAATACTTGGTTATTTATTGAAGCTCGAAATGGGATTCATTTATTAAATTTTTCTGGTGGCAATTTTGAAAAGTGTTGGAAATGTTGTTTATCTTTATTTTATTGACGATAAATTTGGTTGGAGATCATTTATAAACAAAAGGTTTATTTTATTGTGGAATAAATTTTAGTCGAATTTGTCGGCGGGGTTGAAGAGGTCGGGGATAAATCAGTTGGTAATAATCCTAAAGTATTTCGATAATTTTTTAATTTTGGGAGAGGCATCATTTACCTGTAAATTGGGTGTGGGATACGAAACAAATGTTTTTCATATATGTTTCACTTCATATGTGTATTTGTGTATATGAGTATTTGTGGGTGCTTCAAATTAGACAATTTTAAGATGAGAAACTAACATCTCACAGCAAAGGTACTGGGAACTGGTGAAATGCTACATTTTACTGATGGCTTAGTCTGGGATTGATTTTACAATTACCGGACTAGAGTGCACATAGTGCAAGTGCCCTGTTAAAAAAAACTGTTTGCTGGATAAAATTATACCCTGATGCTTATTCTTATTGTTAAATGGAACTATGTATTAATCAATAAGTTTGGACTGTAATGTTATAGTAGTTTTCTTTGGTTATGAATTTTTTCATGTGGATGTTAAATTTTATAATTCTATAGATGTTGTATGAAAAAAATGTAGCTTAGTTCAGTAACACTACTTCATTTTCATCAAAATCTATAGAGCCGTTTTAAAATTTTATTATTGCTGTCAAAGTTGCTTGTGTTATATTGTAGGATTTCAATATTTTTTGAGAATAATATCAACAAATTCCTTTGTTTGTTTTTTTTAACATTTTCAAAACAGCAATAACTTTGTTTTTAAAAGGCACATTATTGAAACAATCATATCATGGAGGCCTACAAAATATTCAGGTTTTTACGTTAATTCAATTGCAAGTGGTCAGACTCTATGATTGTACTTTGCTTTTAATTATAATTTTCTAGTTACTGTAAAGGACAATTTATTGTTGGGTTATCGAGGAAATGACAGTCGGTTAAAAATTACTTTTTGGTCATTTACCCTAACTGCCTTTTGGCGGTTTATCGTCTTGATAGATGGCCACATTTTTCAAAAACACATTAAAATAAGGCCTCAAGAAGGATATTTGGATTACGTTACGAACAAACTAGTTTGCACTTTACTAAGTTACGTAATGAAATATGTCAGACTTATGAGCAGAAATTGTCGTTTAGCCAATCGGGTTTTATTTATTACTATTTATAGTTTACATTTCAGCCTTTCGATCAACTGTGGACTGCACAGCATGAAAGAAATTCTTGAGATTTAATGTTGCTTACTCTAGGGGGAAGAAAGAAAAATTTAAATAAATTAGACTTTTGTAAGTTGAGAGAGAGAATTTTTGAAACGAATTCTCTCATTAAATTAATGGTAAAATATGTGAAATGTAAACTCTCTTTTTTTAAAAAAAATCTGCTCGATCATCTTTATCAATAATATTTAAATCTCAAATTTCTTGCATTTTTTATTTCATCAGTTAGGATCTTCATCAGAGGTTTTTAAAAATGCAAATTTAATAGAAGAAAAAATCAATTACCATTTTTTTGCTTGACGGAATGATGCGGGTAGAGAGAGAAAGAAATGATGAAAAATTGCAATTGTGAATCTCTTCTTTAGGGTCAATTTCTGTTTATCAAAATTTAAGAAACAAATAAGAAAAAAAACACAAAATTGCTTATTGAATTCTCTATTGACAGAAAATTGAGTTAGTAGCCAAGATTTGTGTTTGCTTGGTCTAATGTTAGTTATTTCGTGCCTCGTCTCATTACGGATTCCACCCACGTCTTGCTATGCTGATTATATGCTTCGTTACTTGAGTAATGAAATGCCAAGTTGTGGAATGAAATTTTTGCAAAATGAGGAAATGGTGGAATTTTGAGGTGAAAATTGATCGGTAAATAGGTTTCATATTTTTTTTCCTGTTTTTTTTTTTTTTTTTTTTTTTTTTTTTTTTTTTTTTTTTTTT
>JAQGAS010002142.1:0-12400 GCA_034686365.1 Pachymerium ferrugineum
TTTGTGCACATGTATTCATTTTTTGTGAGAAAAATAAGATATAAGTTTATGTAATATAAATGTAGAGCATGATTGAAGATTTCAGTAAAAAAAATTAAATATCTTTTAATATTATTTAATTTTCCTTATCTATTACTTAAGTAGATTATGTCCCTAATCCCCCAGAAAAGAGGGGAGATAACTTTTCACCCCATTCCCTCAACTGGAGAAGCACGTGGCCTTTCAGTCCTAAATCAGCTCAAAATCCACCCCTACTAGACGTTCATCGGAGGGCGAAGGACGCAGACCACGCGTGACGAGAAGTATCCCGCTAAGCCGCACGGCGTGCCGAGCGTCCAGTGACGCATGCCTCTACCGAACCCGCAGGGCAAAACAACAATGTTTATTTATCCACTGTTGGTGAAACTTGTCACAGCCCCATGAAGGAACTGGGTGCTACCAACACTACTCAAGTTATCTCAGTTATCTATAATTTATTTGCCAATTTGTCGCTACATGGAGAAAACTGCAATTAAACGCGGAAGTCGGTTTTCAGTTGACTATGCTGGCGCTAAATGCACGATTAGTGTCAATTTTTGTATTAATCATTGCGTGAGACAATCTGAATTTGGCAATTTGAAATATTATATTATTTTTATGTGTGGTCATTTTTCGCGATTTTGTGACATCATGAGAATGGGACATCATTGAATATGTGATTATTATTAAAGATAAAATTGATCATTGTTAATAAATGGATTTCTATTTTCATCAATATTTGGGAAATGAAATATACATTTAGGTAAATTAATGTAATGTTTTTATAATTTTTTGTTACTAATTTAAAATAAAAATTTGAATACTAAAATTTGTATTCAAGTTTATACATGCGATATACGTTCAGTATTATGTCACCACTTAGCGACCGAGGAGAATTAAGTGCAAGAATTCAACTAATCAAGGAATTATAAATGAAAAATCACAGAATTCGGTTGTGATTTGGGAATAAAATGAGTTACAAACATAAGTTTTGCATTTGTTTGATTATTCAGTTTATTTTTCACTTTTTCTTATTCTTAATAAAATGAATGAACTTATCTTTTTTTAATTCTTATTAATATTAAAACAATGTTTTCAGTTTCAGTTTTTACATACACCCAACACGTGATCGGTAACCCTCGCGTTCCAAATTTATTTCCATATCAACTCTGCCCAACTTAATCACATCAATTGTACTCAACTGCAAATTAATCACAAATCCAAGTAACTAATTATTGGTATAATTGAACATAACATGTAAATTATATTACTTTTCAGAATGCCCCAAAGAAAACCAGTAGATACATTAAAACGACTTTGCATTCAAGAAATCAATAAGAATATAGACAAGTATAAACTACAAGAAATTCACACTTTACGTAAATATAACTCAATATTTAATTAAATTTATTAATTTCAAAACTTTATTTTGGAAACAGCTACGACACTTTTGGAAAAACTGATCCATTTCCAAAACGACAAACAGCAGGAATTCGTTTATAAAAACAAGTTTAAAATGATCACGGAAAACATCACGCGTCTAAGTCTTTCATTCAAGGGCTGGGACCGAGTCGACATTGCATATGCACTAAAGTCAATTCCAAATCAATTTAAGGTAGATGATGGTAGTGATTTCAGACATTTGAGTGTATATTCATATTTTTAACAGAAGATGAAACGATTCTCTTGTGATGGAAGATTGAGCCATCAAGAAATTCTCAATTTCGTTCGTTCATTCCCCAATGTAATTGATTTGACGTTGTATGAATGTGGTAATGTGAATGACGACATTTTAGAAGCAATCGGTGACAATTGTCCTAATCTTGAACGTTTGATTTTGTTTGGAGGTAGCGTAACAGATGTTGGTATCAGCCGTTTGTGCCACTCAAAGTCAGGTGGATCTAATATTAAATATTTAGCTTTAGATTCAGATTTTTTACTTTTAACTGTGAAAGGTCATTTGATGGCTTTACAAAATTTAAAAAATTTGAGGGTATTTTATGGATGTTATGTTTTCGCATTTACAAAATTGTTTCAAGATTTGAACGGGTCACAGGAATTTCCAATATTTGAGCTATGCGAACTACCTGAGATTAGTATGTCAAATATCCCAACGGGATTTTTAAATTATCTGACCAAATGTTGCCCAAATGCATCAAATCTCACTTTATACGTTAGCCGCGATTTATCAAATGACGTTCTTGAACTTAAAAAATGTGACAAAATTCCCCCTTTGAAGATATGTTGGGTCTGTGAAAGAGAAGTTTCCATGTCACTTTTGATTGATGTTGGGTCAAACGTGACGAGTCTTAGACTATTTGAGGTTAATGTTAATTTAGAGTTGATAGGAAAGGTTTTCCCTAATTTGAAAGAGTTGTACTTGTGTCATGTTACCTATCAGCCAATAGTCAATTTTAAGAGTGAAAATTATGTGATACCATTTAGAAAATTGCATAAGCTTACAACCTCTACCATTGATGTCCCTCAGTTGAAATTTTTACTTGAAAATTGTTTGGAGTTAGAAGAATTGAGAATGTTGAAAACAGACATTGATGCTGATATTGTTATTAGTTTAATACGTCAAGTGAATCCTTTGAAACACTTGACTCGTTTTGAAATTAGTGCTCCCTTTAACACGAGTAAAGTCATTGTATTAGAATTATTGAAGTTGGAGAATAATTTGCAGTTTGTCGAAATTAAACTTGAGGGTGATTGGTCTAGGGATGACAAATCCGAAATTGAACGTTATGTAAAAGAGAACAATTTGTGCACATGTTTTCGTTTTTATGGGAACATGATTGTTTAATTAACATTTTTCTCAAAACTTTTTTTGTTAAAGAGTTCAATATAAAAAATTGAATATCTTCCACTATTTGTGTAATTGAACATGTTTTATGTTTTTATAATTTTTTGTTATTCATTCAAAAATAAAATATTTTATTGCATTCAAGTGTATAGTTCACTAGATAGGGTGTATTTTCAGTATTATGTCACCACCTAGGAACCAAGGGGAATCACGTGCAAGAATTCAACTTAGCAGGAATTATAGGTGACTTTGTATATGTGTTATGAATGAATTACGTCGTTATTTAGTCGTTTTAAATCTTCTAAACAATTTAAATAAAATAAAAATTTTTCTTTCACCCTACGTGTAAACATTTCTGCCGAAAGTTACTCGCTTTACGAGTAACTTAACGTGCAATAATTCAGCTATAAAGGATTACATGGGAGAATCATTACATGGGAGAATAACTTGAATAGTGCCCTAACATTCCTTTTCAAACAAATCCTCGAAAACAAATAACAGCTATGAAATTTTATTAAATACTGTTCGAAACAATAATCAATATATATTACGCACTGGACGACCTCTTACATGAATTACATGAATCAAAATGGAAAAAAATACATTAAAACCAATGTTTTAGAACATTGAATAGCCAACAAAACAAACAAAAAAAACCCTAGTTATCCTTAATTAAATGGGATAACTTCTCTTTTTCGATTTCTCGTTTCAGTTTCAGGTTTCACATATAACCAACACGTGACCTGTAACACTAAAAGCCCTCGTGTTCTTATTCTACATGAACTCTGCCCAACATGAATCACTAGTACTCATCTGCAAATTAACCACAAATCCAAGTATATTAACTAATTATTACACAATTAAAAAATAATATGTCAATTATATTACTTTTCAGAATGCCCCAAAGAAAACAGGTAGACACATTAAAACGAATTTGCATTCAAGAAATCAATACGAATGTAGACAAGTACCCACTACAAGAAATACGCAGTTTACGTAAATAGAACTCAATATTTTAATTGAATTTATTAATTCCAAAACTTTATTTTGTAAACAGCTATAACACTTTTGGAAGAACTTATCCATTACCGAAACGGCAAACACCAGGAATTCGCTTCCAAAAACAAGTTTAAAATGATCACGGAAAACATCACGCGTCTAAGTCTTTCCTTCAATGGTTGGGGGCGAGTCGAAATCGTATATGCACTAAAGTTAATTCCAAATCAATTTAAGGTAGATGATGGTACTGAATTCAGTCATTCGAGTGTATTTTCATATTTTTTTAACAGAACATGAAACGATTCTCTTGTGATGGACGATTGACGCGTCAAGAAATTTTCAATTTCGTTCGTTCTTTTCCCAATATAATTGATTTGACGTTGAAATGTAGCAAAGTGAATGACGATATTTTAAAAGCAATAGGAGACAATTGCCCTAATCTTGAACGTTTGACTTTGACTCGAGGCAGTGTAACAGATATTGGTATCAGGCGTTTGTGCCACTCCAAGTCGCGTGGTTTTAATATTAAATATTTAGATTTAGCAGACTTAGACCATTTAACTGTAAAAGGACATTTGATGGCTTTACAAAATTTAAAACAATTGAGAGTTTGTAAAGGATGGAAAACAGTCGACGCACTTTTAAAATTGTTTCAAAATTTGAACGGGTCACAGGCATTGCCATTTTTTGAGCTATGCAAACTACCTCTGATTAATAATTTGATAAATATCCCAACGGGATTTTTAAATTTTCTAACTGAATGTTGCCCTAATGCATCAAATCTCCGTGTAGAGGTTAACAAAAATGTCTTAAATAATCTTATTGAGCTTAAAAATTGGGACCAAATTCTTCCCTTGGAGATTCTTGTCTCAGGGAAAGAATATTCCAATTTGTCACATTTGACTAATGTTGGGTCAAAAATAACGTATCTTTTTATATGGAAGTCTAATAATGTTGATTTAGAGTTCATAGGAAACGTTTTCCCTAATTTAAAAGAGTTGCAGTTGATTGCAGTTGCCTGTCAGCCAATTGTCAATGATAAGAGTAAAAAAAATGAAGTATTATTTAGGAAATTGCAGAAGCTTAAGATTTCGCATATTGATGTCCCTCATTTGAAATTTTTACTTCAAAATTGTTTGGAGTTAGAAGTATTGAAATTGTACTACGCAGACATTGATGCCGATACTTTTATTAGTTTAATACATCAAGTGAATCCTTTGAGACACTTGACGCATTTTGAAACTGAGGCTCACCTTAGCATAAGTAAAGTTATTGTATTAGAATTGTTGACGATGGAGAATAATTTACAGTTCGTCAAAATTGGACTTCATAGTGGTTGGTCAACGGATGACAAATCCGAAATTGAATGTTATGTAAAAAATAATAATTTGTGCACTTGTATTCATTTTGAGAAAAATTACGTGTAAATTTATGTGATATAAATGTAGAACATGATTGTTTAATTAATATTTTTCTCAAAATTTTTTGTTAAAGATTGCAATGAAAAAATTAAATTATCCTCCACTATTTGTGTAATTATTTAGTAACTATTTCTATTTAAATTCGCTAAATGCAACAGATGTTGGTATCAACCATTTCTGCCAGTCCAAGTCACGTGGTTCTTAATATTAAATATTTAGATTTAAAATTTGAGTTATATTTAAAAAAATGACTTCAGAGAGGTACAAGAATCGGAAGTAGCATGTGAGATTGTGAAAATCAAGAATACTACTGAATCACCGGATTGTGTTCCATCCAGCATGTGTATGGAAAAACAGTGATTACGAAGCAGTAGAGAAGAGAGAGTAACCCATCTGTTTAATTATGCTATAAATGTTAATACATATCCAGACTTGTGGCAATCTTTGATACCAATAATTTTTCTTATTCGAGTATGTTATGGTGCTGTGAGATACAAGAAGGATTAAAGGTGTGGAAATAGCCTACAACAGGATAATTAGGGCAATTTACAACGTAAAAAGAACTGAAAGCATCACTAATGTCTGTAAGAGACAACGACTATTTACCTTTAAAAATTGGATAATTTACCTAGATTGCGTGTTTTAATGTGATGCAGTATGGAATAGGGATCATCCGGCAAATTCGATTGTGACGAGGGACTAAGAGAGTGGCTTTTTGATAAAGATTTCAATAAAAAAACTAAATATTTTCCACTATTTGTGCAATTTGTTTTACATTATTCTCCAAACCACTCATTTTCCTATAACACCTGCCTGGGGAATAGTTTAAAAAAGTCCCAGGTTTCAGAAATACCCAACACGTGACGTGACGTGACCCTGACCTCTTTCTTTATCAACACGTTTGAACAAGGAGTCTGATGATTTGATAAAGACCACGTTTTTTCTCGATCTGTATCACTTCACAAGGTACAGAAGCTAAACTGCCATATCAAGATACTGCAAAAATTTTGCAAAATAATTTTGCAAGTAATTGGCCGCTTTTTTTTTTTTTTTACAAAATTTTTGCATAATTTATAAAATTTTGCAAATTTTTTGTAAAAAAAAAGCGGCCAATTACTTGCAAAATTTTTTTACTTGGGATGATGGTAGGAATAAACATAAAATGAGTAACAAACATAAGTTTTGCATTGCCTTTAAAGAACCTCAAAGCATCGTCAAGTAAAGCCAAGTGTATGAATCAAAATTTTTCTTAATCTTAATTAAATGGATTAACTTATTCTCTTTTTCTAATTCTCATTATTAAAACAATATGTTTTCAATTTCAGTTTTTACATATACCCAACACGTGACCTGTAACCCTAAAACCCCTCGCGTTCCAAAAGTTTTTTCATGAACATGAACTCTGCTCAAATTAACGTCATCTGCAAAAATTAATCACAAATCCAAGTATAGTAACTAATTATTACACAATTGAAACAAATATATAATTACTGAATATTACTTTTCAGAATGCCGCAAAGAAAACCGGTAGACACATTAAAACGAATTTGCATTCAAAGAATCAATAAGAATGTAGACAAGTACCAACTACAAGAAATACACACTTTGCGTAAATATAACTCAATATTTTAATTAAATTTATTAATTTCAAAACTTTATTTTGTAAACAGCTACAACACTTTTGGAAGAGCTTATCCATTTCCAAGATGACAAACAGCAGGAATTCGTTTCCAAAAACAACTTTAAAATGATCACAGAAAACATCACGCGTCTAAGTCTTTCATTCAAGGACTGGAACCGTCGCGAAATTAAATATGCGTTAAACTCAATTCCAACCGAATTTAAGGTAGATGATGGTAGTGATGATTTCAGACATTTGAGTGTAAATTCATATTTTTAACAGAACATGAAACGATTCTTTTGTGAAGATGGTGGAAAGATGACACCATTCGCTGGTGAAGATTTCAATAATTTGACGCAACTAGAAATTCTCGATTTCGTTCGTTCTTTTCCCAATATAATTGATTTAACGTTGAACTGTTGGAAAGTGAATGACCACATTTTAAAACCAATAGGTGACAATTGTCCTAATCTTGAACGTTTGACTTTGACTCCAGGTAGGGTAACAGATGTTGGCATCTGGCGTTTGTGCAATTCGGAGTCACGTGGTTCTAACATTAAATATTTAGATTTACGTTGTAATAATTTAAGTGTGAAAGGATATTTGATGGTTTTACAAAATTTCAAACAGTTGAGGGTTTTTAATGGACGGCATTTGACCGACGCATTTAAAAAATTGTTTCAAAATTTTAACGGGTTACAGAAATTTCCAACATTTGAGCTGTGCAAACTTCCCCCAATTTGTATGAAAAATATCCCAACGGGATTTTTGAATTTTCTAACCAAATGTTGCCCAAATGTATCAAATCTGCATATACGGATTAGCGAGAATTTATCAAATGATATTATTGAGCTTAAAACATGTGATAAAATTCTCCCTTTGAAGATTGACGTCTGGAATAAGAAATTTTGCATGTCACATTTGACTGATGTTGGGTCAAATGTGACGAGTCTTGATTTAGGGTATGTTCGTGTTGATTTAGAGCTGATGGGATACACTTGCCCTAATTTAAAAGAGTTGAAGTTGAATTACCTTACCTATCAACCAATTGTCAATTTAAAAAGAGAAAATTGTGTAATACCATTTAAGAAATTGCAGAAGCTTGAGTTGCGTGGGTCTATTCCAATACCTCAGTTGAAATTTTTACTTCAAAATTGTTTGGAATTGGAAGAATTGGAAATGTACGATAGAGTCATTGATGCTAATATTTTTATTAGTTTAATACATGCTGTGAATCCTTTGAGACACTTGACTCGTTTTAAAATACGTAATCTCTGTACATTAAGTAAAGACATTGTATTAGAATTGTTGAAAATGGAGAATGATTTGCAGCTTGTCGAATTTAGTCATAGGAAAGATTTTCCAGAAATTGCATCTTATGTAAAAGAAAACAAATTGTGTACACGTGTTCATTTGGATCCATGCTGGTGAGAAAAAAATATATAATATTCAAAATTTTCTACAATTTGTGTAATGTGTTGTACATTATTTTGCACTTTGTTAGATCACGAGAAGGGGACACTTATTGAATATGTCATTATCATTAAAAATAAATTTGATCATTTTTTTAACAAATAATAAATTTCTATTTTTAAATTTAAAATAAAAATTTGAATTCTGAAATTTGTATTCAAGTTTATATTTCACCAGATGCGTTATATTTCCATGTGTTGCCTATAAGCACCCGTGCGGAGTCAGGTGCAAGTATTCAACTAATCAGAAATTATGTGTGAAAAATCAGATTTCGGCTGCTTTTGTGAATAAATATCAAATGAGTTGCAAACATTAGTTTGTATTATCTTTATACTAGTATTTGTTATAGAATGGCAAAAACGAGGTTGGCCACATGCACATCGACCAAAATCCGCAGCTGATTGTGATGCAATCATCTGTGCTGAAATACCTCATTCAGAAAACCAGTCATGAAATTGTGAAACCAAGGTATATTTTTACTTTATCTTTTTCCTTAATGTTCTCCTCTTCCTTCCAAAATTTAATTTTTAAATCAGTAAGAGCAAACTTAGCTCGATTGGCGAAAACAAAAAAAACTTATTAATCAAAACGGGAAAAAATACATTAAAACCAATGTTGAGGAGGCAGAGCATCATCCATTTTAGAACAGTGAATTGCCAACAAAATAAACAATGAAACCCGATGCAAAGCAACGAGCAAAGAACTAGTTATTCTTAATTAAATGGATTAACTTATCTTTTTCGATTTCTCATTTCAGTTTCAGGTTTCACATATAACCAACACGTGACCTGTAACCCTAAAAGCCCTCGTGTTCTTATTTTACATGAACTCTGCCCAACATGAATCACTAGTACACATCTGCAAATTAACCAGAAATCCAAGTATATTAACTAATTATTCCACAATTAAAAAATAATATGTCAATTATATTACTTTTCAGAATGCCCCAAAGAAAACCGGTAGATACATTAAAACGAGTTTGCATTCAAAAAATCAATACAAATGTAGACAAGTACCCACTACAAGAAATACGCAGTTTACGTAAATAGAACTCAATATTTTAATTGAATTTATTAATTCCAAAACTTTATTTTGTAAACAGCTATAACACTTTTGGAAGAACTTATCCATTACCGAAACGGCAAACACCGGGAATTCGTTTCCAAAAACAAGTATAAAATGATCACGGAAAATATCACGCGTCTAAGTCTTTCATTCAAGGGCTGGGAGCGAGTCGAAATTGTATATGCACTAAAGTTAATTCCAAATCAATTTAAGGTAGATGATCGTAGTGATTTCAGTCATTCGAGTGCATTTTCATATTTTTTTAACAGAACATGAAACGATTCTCTTGTGATGGACGCTTGAAGCGTCAAGAAATTCTCAATTTCGTTCGTTCTTTTCCCAATATAATTGATTTGACGTTGAAATGTGGCAAAGTGAATGACGACATTTTAGAAGAGATAGGAGACAATTGTCCTAATCTTGAACGTTTGACTTTGACTCGAGGCAGGGTAACAGATGTTGGTATCAGGCGTTTGTGCCACTCCAAGTCTCGTGGTTCTAATATTAAATATTTAGATTTAACATTAGACCGAATAACTGTTAAAGGAGTTTTGATGGCTTTACAAAATTTAAAACAATTGAGAGTTTTTAATGAATTGAAATGGAAAAGAGCCCACGCATTTTTTAAATTGTTTCATGATTTGAACGGGTCACAGGCATTGCCAATTTTTGAGCTATGCGAACTACCTCTGATTTATAATACGGAAAATATCCCAACGGGATTTTTAAATTTTCTAATAGAATGTTTCCCAAATGCATCAAATCTCCTTATAGAGCTTAACGAAAATTTCTTAAATGATCTTATTGAGCTTAAAAAATGTGACAAACTTCTTCCCTTGGAGGTTCATGTCTTAGAGGAAGAATGTTTACATTGCCTGACTGATGTGTGGTCAAATGTGACGAGTCTTTACATTGATGCATGTAATGTTGATTTAGAGTTTATAGGATGCACTTGCCTTAATTTAAAAGAATTGTTCTTAACCTCTGTAACCTATCAGCCAATTGTCAATTTTAAGAGTAAAAATTATGTTATACCATTTAGGAAATTGCAGATACTTGACATATTTAAATTTGACTCTATTCATGTCCCTCAGTTGAAATTTTTACTTCAATATTGTTTGGAGTTAGAAGAATTGAGAATGTTTAAAACAGATATTGACGCTGATACTTTTATTTGTTTAATACATCAAGTGAATCCTTTGAGACACTTGACTCGTTTTGAAACTAATGCTCCCATTAACATGAGTAAAGTTGTTGTATTAAAATTGTTGAGGATGGAGAATAATTTACAGTTTGTCAAATTTGGAGTTGAGAGTGGTTGGTCAAGGGATGACAAATCCGAAATTGAATGTTATGTAAAAGAAAACAATTTGTGCACATGTATTCATTTTGATTCGAGATATTACATGCAATTCATGCTTGTTTAATTAATATTTTTCTCAAAATTTTTTGTTAAAATTGCAATAAAAAAATTAAATTATCTTCCACTATTTGTGTAATTATTTAGTAACTATTTCTATTTGAATTCGCTATGTGCAACAGATGTTGGTATCAACCATTTGTGCCAGTCCAAGTCACGTGGTTCTTAATAGTATTTTTATATTTAAAATTTGAGTTATATTTAAAAAATGACTTCAGAGAGGTACAAGCATCGGAGATAGCATGTGATTTGTGAAAATCAAGAATACCTCTACTGAATCACCGGACTATGTTCCATCCAGTATGTGTATGAAAAAACAGTGATTACGAAGCAGTAGAGAGAGTAACCCATCTGTTTAATACATATCCAAACTTGATGAAGGTATCTAGAATAACCCCCATTTATAAATCAAAACTATAGACCTAAGCAAAATGTTTGACCAGGCAGGTGGTTTGATGCAAATCAAGCACAATGTTAATTGCAAAGTAACAAGGACACAAAATGGTGCTCAACCTGGGGCGAAACCCACTTTTCTGGTGTTACAGCTTTGTTACGAAATTTTAGAAGCCTTTGATAAGGACGAAGTCGTTCTATTGGTTAAAACTGAGGTTGCTAAAGTCTTTGAAACCCCCACCTATGACCGAGTGTTGAGAGTTTTAACTAATTGTGGATTTGGTGGAAGAGCTCATATCTTGCTTACATCCTACATGATGAACCGGACATTTTACATTACTGGTGATAACTGATAAGTCTCATATATTTATTTGAACAAACTAGAGGAACTTGCCAGGGATCAAAATTGGGACCTCTCTCTTCACAGCCCTTGTGGCAACCTTGGATGCACATATTCAAAATAGCCGAGTGAATGATGATAACATCTTAAGTATAAGAGGTAAGAAAGCCATATTGAACACCTGAGTGGACGGATAAATGCGGACTTAACTGCGATGAATGACTGGTATGAAGACCAAAAGATGAAATTGAATGATGAAAAGACCAAACGAATATGGTTTAGCGAAAAAGGAAAGCTGGGCAGTCAGACTGATAAAACAAATGTAACCATTTTGGGTTTTGAGATTGACTCTGATCTACGTTTGGCACCTGCATAAGAAAAATGCAAAGTCAATTGCGGAAGAAGGCATTTTTATTTTGAAAGTTAAAAAAGATTTTAAATTTACAAGAAATGTTAAAAGTTTACTGGGCAACTGTGATAACAATAATTTCTTACTCGAGTATGTTATGATATGATGCTGTGAGATACAAGCGAGGATTAAAGGTGTGGAAATAGCCTACAACAAGATAATTAGGGCGATTTACAACATGAAATGG
Organism: Pachymerium ferrugineum; assembly: GCA_034686365.1. NCBI lineage: Eukaryota > Metazoa > Arthropoda > Chilopoda > Geophilomorpha > Geophilidae > Pachymerium > Pachymerium ferrugineum. The sequence continues at coordinate 12,153 of JAQGAS010002142.1, forward strand.
ACTGAAAGCTTCACTGATGTCTGTAAGAGACAACGACTATTTACCTTTAAAAATTTGATAATTTACCTAGACTGCGTGGATTTATGTGATGCAGTACGGAATAGGTACCACCCGGCAAATACAATTGTGACGAGGGACTTTGGCTGGAGTTTGGTTATTCAGTTTTTTTCACCAATATATGAATCAAAATTTTTAATATTCTTGGATTAACTTCTCTTTTTCTAATTCTCATTATTAAAACAATACGT
>JAQGAS010002143.1:0-12383 GCA_034686365.1 Pachymerium ferrugineum
CAATTTTCACAGTGATAAGCATTTGCCCCTTCTAATAAATCCCCTTTAACATATTGCTCTAAAGAGTCCAACAGATTTCGTATATATTAAAGTTACAATGCGTAACTTAACAGAAAAGGACCCTTATATACCTACAAAATAATTTGCTTTACTTCAGAGAAATAAAAATAAGTTTGGAAATCTTTAATGCAAGTACAACTTAATACGTTAAAAGATTGTTACTGAGACAATTAATTTTAGGCAGATTTTGTACTGTACATAGCTCATGCTGTCTGATAAAGTACAATCACATACGTCAATACGGTGCCTGCCATCTAGAAGAATTTATCGAATATAAAAATGTAATAATCCAAGCGACTTGTTCAAATACTCACACTGAGAAAACTTGTCACATTTAGTAGAAATAATCCGGAGGCATTCAATCCAATATTAGTATTAACAAGCCGTTGACTGAAAAGAATATAATTCAAAAGATAGGTACCATTCTATAAAAAAATAATTTAATTAAAAGAATTCCAGAATTTATTCCACGATATACTGTTACTATTATCAATTAAAACGGTACCTGATGATAATTTTCTAATTTCCCCTCTTTAATTGGTAGAGTCACAATATTATTCCCAAGTTTATGGGCCTTAAAAATAAAAAAAAAAGAATAGAGTATCGGAAAGGAACTTAATCTCCATAACTCACTTGTTTATTGACTTCTGCAGAATCTTTAAAAATGGTCAAAAGCAGCAAAAAATGTCTTAGAGCTCCGAAAGAAAATCCCAAGAATAAGAGAATGGGTGGGCGAGCTTTTAAAGTGCGAAGATCAAAACACACATTGACGATAAAACCCAAAATGCTGATGACCAAACAGGGCGAGAGTAATCGACTTAAATCCTCCGTTGACTCACAAATATGTTGATGTTGAGCGCGAAAATAATTCAACTGTGAATTGCTCAAATACTTTCTTTTACTTAAATAAAAATCCAAATCTTGATTGAATTTCTTAAAAGAAAGCGCGAGCAAAAAACACATATGCGCGTATAAAACAATTGCATTATTAATTAAAACCATACTCGCCAAAACAACCGCCACAAACTCCCCACTAACTACAACAAGTGCAAATTTCACATGTTTTACATCTGCTCCAGCCAGATACAACTGCGCGTAAAACTTCCCACTCTGTTCGTCTGCCATCAAAAGTGATACACTAGCATTAATTCCAGCGAGAAACGTCGGAATGTTAATTAAAATCAAATGAATGAGAGCGTGACGCCACGTCTGTGAACCCCACTGGTCATTCAATTGGATGATTTGAGTTAAATGAGTCAGTAAACGACACAGTTGACGTCTCCGTTGATGAAGGGTAACCAAATATAAGATTGATAATAGTGCATTTATAGCCAATGGAATTAAAAATGCAGCTGTTTGAATGCCGCGACCAACGGCAGAACTAGCAACTACGCATGCCGAATAATGCACAAATATTGTAAATTGCAATGCGACGATGCTGTAAACCAAGTATTTTCTAAATTTACTTGAAAATTTTGTGTACCCACTGTGAATTCGTATTCCAAAAACTGCAAAAACAATTGTCCAGACAAGATTCAACTTGGTTTCGAAACTTCTCATTAACTTAACCTGCGCCGCCATCCTCAAGAAACTGACTTCTTTATTGCATTATTAAAAGTCACATTGATTACTTAAATGATTACTGCGTGAGATAAAACTCTCTTGGGAGGTAATTTCGTCCGTGGATATATTCCCAAATAATTTTTCTTCTCATTTAAGCAAAACAACTCAATTTTTCTTTTGACAAGGTAATTTATTTCCTTTTGCAATCATCTATTCAACTTATTTATCTTATCTATTTTAGCAAAAGAAAATAAAGGTCTCTTGTCTTCACTTCATATTTATTTTTATAGATGTTTTTTTTTTTTTCATTTTCAAAAGTAATTATAACGACAATGATAAATTTACAACGCAAACATTTTTTATCAAAAACACATGAAATTTGATCGCATAATAAAATTCTCTTGTCATTAAAAACTGACAGGCAATTTTCTAAAGTGGATAATGTGACATCAAAAATAACTGTGCAACGAAATGGGACACCCCTTTGTTTATTTTATAATGTGATTTCGTACCCTAAAATGAGCATTGATTAATCCTCAAACGCATTGCTCGATGCCTGAGTTTTTTCCAATATTGAAAACGCGGTGCACATTGAACAGTAGGTAGATTAAGAAAATAATTTGCAAATATAACATATTCACCATCATCACTCGCGATTTGGCAATGCAGTGGAGCGTAAACAACCAACTCCTCCTTGTGATAAAATACAGGACGAATAAAGTTCCAAACTCTTAACTTCATCTCTGTCATTTGCATGGTTCGATTATGAATGAGGCTGGTGACTGATGAGTGCAACACTAAAAATAAAAATATATTTTAGAAAAAATTGTTCCATGGTTTGAATTAAAATGTCATTTACCAAAATCACTGGTGCAGTAAAATTGAAGCAGTTCTTGATCCGAACAGGGGCGACATTCTGAAAATGAAAAAAAATCAAAAACACTTTTAGACGTAAATACTTCTTTTTTGTCGTCTTCATTCTTTGACCAATTTTCTACGGTTCAGATTTTGAGCAGCCACCATTTGTCGATGTTTCTTCATCTATTAAAATCCCTAGATACGGTTTCCGAGGAAACTGATCACAAGGGATAATTTTCCACAAAACAGGAATCGCTTACGGCCCAAAGGACAAATCTCTTTCGCTAGACCACCCAAGAAACCAGCCGCTTTTTGTGTTTTTACACTTAAAAAGACGCGACAGGTGTGTAAAGAAAGATTTTCGATTTTAAGCGTATTGGAAATTGGTAAATCGACGGGAAGTGAAAAATGACAAATAAAAGTCTCTGAAAATACCCAAAAAAAAAGAAGAATGAATAAGAAAAAAAAAAGTAGTAGCCAACAGATGTTGGGTTGTTAGTCAAATTTCTTATCGGATTACATCTTAGAGGATTTGCCTCCTGTCCCTAAGTTGATAAATTTATGGATTCGCATGAACAGCAGATGAAATGAGATTTAGTTATGAGATATGTAATGAATACTACAGCTCAATCTTTACAAAAATTCTAATATTGTATAATCTCCTGAGCCGCCATCTTTTGTACGAGGTAAATCTAATTGGAACTACAACTGAAACTGCGCATTTGTTTGCGCATCACAAATGGTCAAACACTTAATTTTTCCCTTTGAGTAGAGAAATGTAAAAACTTTAATTTTCCATCAATTGGTCCATTAAAAACAAATTCTCTATGGAATTGAAATGAAGCGAAACTTTAGACGATAACCAGATGTTAAACACACGACCAAATAACGAGATCCTCTCATCCCCATCTTTATTTGTCATTTTTATTACTTGTGGGTAGACAGTGTCCAGACCCAATAGAGAAAGGGGGAGGGTAATTGTAGGAATGGGGGTGGCTGTATAATAAATTGGATAGACGAAAAAATAAGACCCAAAGAAATAGACCAGCTGCTAGCATGGAAAATTAGGGGAGAATAACAAAAAGACTGAGTCTAAACATAAGGAACTTTCCCTCTCTTATTGCAGAGATTGTCAATATTGAAAGGGCAAAGAAACCCTCTTTTTAATGTTGTAAACAGATGGGATGGTTTGTGATCTTCACTTTCCTTAAGGGGACAACAAGGAGAACTATTGAGAGAAATTCCACAGATCATCCTCCCCTAGTTTGGAGTGGACATGAGACGTTAACCGCCCCTTTCTCTCTTTTTTAATAGACTAACCATATGATATTAACTGCAGTACCTTGCGTCATCATTTTTACAAAGTGTTGAAGTTTAGAAATTCACAACTACGAGTTTATAAAAATAGGTAAATAATGTGTATTCAAGTGACGTCTCAATGTGAAAAATCTGATATCTTCTGAGAGCTTTTCATTATGGTTCTCAACAGTTTCACTTATCTTCAACATTGTCTTAAGGAAGAGATAATTTCATTCCCTTCCCCATGCCTTATTCGGCATTCTTTCCTCTTTTTCACTAACTGTTTTTATAAGTTAGGGATACGATTTTGCTTTCTATCGTGGACGGTAGAAAACATAAACTTAACTTTTCAAAAGGTTAAACTTCCTTTTAAATTTACTGACGTTTTAATAAAACCAAAGCTTACCGCTGATCGGTTAATATAAAAAGGCTCATTGCTGCGTATTTTAACCGCCAGGTGTAATTAGCTGTGATTAGTGAGTTGCGCAACACCTTTGTAATACGTTATACTTATATCAACAACTGTTGACACATATATGCATAAAAGAAAGATTTACGCATAACAGAAAGCTTGCGCAAACTATTGAATAAAAGAATTTACTAGGCCAGAATATTATTGGTCTATCGTTATAACGTAATAATTCGTTATAACGGATTATTAACTTAAACCGTTATAATTCGTTATAACCCATTACAAAAATCGTTAAACCGGATTACAATCACGGCGTAAATTCGTTATAACGAATTATAAAGAGTTGTGAACGCATTACAACGAGTTGTGAATACGTTATAACGAGTTGTATAAATTAGCTCAGTGTCCTGTACAGGGCTCCGTATAAACTATTGAATAAAAGAATTTACTAGGCCAGAATGTTATTGGTCTATCGTTATAACGTAACAAATTCGTTATAACGTAATAAACTCGTTATAACGAATTATAACGAGTTGTGAATGCGTTATAACGAGTTGTATAAATTAGCTCAGTGTCCTGTACAGGGCTCCGTATAAACTATTAAATAAAAGAATTTACTAGGCCAGAATGTTATTGGTCTATCGTTATAACGTAACAAATTCGTTATAACGTTGACACATATATGCATAAAAGAAAGATTTACGCATAACAGAAAGCTTGCGCAAACTATTGACGTTAACGTAATAATTCGTTATAACGAATTATTAACTTAAACCGTTATAACGCATTACAAAAATCGTTAAACCGGATTACAATCAAGGCGTAAATTCGTTATAACGTAATAAACTCGTTATAACGAATTACGAGTTGTGAATGCGTTATAACGAGTTGTATAAATTAGCTCAGTGTCCTGTACAGGGCTCCGTATAAACTATTGAATAAAAGAATTTACTAGGCCAGAATGTTATTGGTCTATCGTTATAACGTAACAAATTCGTTATAACATAATAATTCGTTATAACGGATTATTAACTTAAACCGTTATAATTCGTTATATCGCATTACAAAAATCGTTAAACCGGATTACAATCACGGCGTAAATTCGTTATAACGTAATAAACTCGTTATAACGTAATAAACTCGTTATAACGAATTATAACGAGTTGTGAACGCATTACAACGAGTTGTGAATGCGTTAGAACGAGTTGTATAAATTAGCTCAGTGTCCTGTACAGGGCTCCGTATACCTGTACCTCTGGACAAACAAAGCTGCAGTGTAGTGAAAAAAATAACCCTTTTTATACGGCTACCGATCAACGGTATTCTTTAAGAATGAGTATAAAATAAGTCAATTTCAAAACCTTCAGCAGTGTCCGTTTTGCCTACGGCTCTTGCTTGCAGTTGATAGGAAAAATCCAAAACTGTTTTACGAAAACGCATTGGCATTGCATCAGCTTCCACGTACAATGCCACACGACCATTGAAAGAATTAAAACATCTATGTAAGCGTATGGGGCGTTTATCTTCAGGTGATAAAAGTAAAATGAGACTTCTTTGGCCTTCCACATAAATTCTTGCAGGAACTTTTCCATCATTATTAGTTCGTAAACAACCCTGGAAATCTTTTCCGGTAGAACCAAAATGGAGGACCAGATGGAGCGCTCCTTTTGGCCAATTCCATAAAATCCGACCTTGGGCACATCTTAAGTCCACTGGTTGAACGCCTTCACCATTTGATGGTGCTTCTCCACTAAACCGAAAAAAATAAAAAAAATGATAAAGAAAAATCATTGAAGAAGAAATTTCAAAGGTATTATATAAGAAAAAGCTAATTCATGTAAGAGGATAATGGTCAGAAGGTCCATTTTTTAGCCACAAAAAGCCGCATGTGGTCGCTAGATCACGTGTCTAGTGTCCACTTCGCAATCCCTATTTCTTGCATTCAAGTTGTTTGTCCACTCTGGTGAGGTCATCCCACTGGACAATGGTCAAAGGAGCTAAAAGGAAGGTCCGCACACGGCCAGATGCAGGTGGGGGTGAGGGGCTTTGGTTCGTTTTTCTCCAATGACATTTTTCTTTATTCTCTGTCCGTAGCCTTAATCCTGTTTGATGGGTTTTGGGGGGGACAGTTTGAAGTGTTTACAAAGTTGCTAACGCGTGTTTACTAGTTTGTTGGCGAAAAAATATCTCTCAGTTTGTTAGAAAATATTTGCACACGATTCTAAACGGTTGTAAGACTTAAATAAAATGAAATGTATCGTTAAAGAGAGTGAGTTCTTTGTATGATGTTTTTGTTCGTGTGTCTAATAAATAACCTGTCATGCAAATTGGAGAACTCCCCCAGCTGTAATTACAGGTCTGTAGTAGGAAAATTAGAGTGTTGCGAGAAAACCCTGAAGGGGTAAATGGAGTGTTTGGTTTCATAAAATTTAGTAACTGAAGATGTTATTCGTGAACGTGTAATTAATTTCGTTATGGGTGTTAATAAATTTGAGAAATCTTGTAATTTAGTGAATTAATAAAATGAAAGGCCATATAAAAACCACCATTACCTCTCAGCAGACCGCAGAAACCTCTGGCAGGAGTTCTGAATTACCTGGGTGACTTCTTTTCAATTACCGGGGTCATTTTTTCTTTAAGCCAATAGTTTGAAAACAATTTTAATTACTTTTCAACTTCTTCATAAGACTGAGTGTTATAATATAACGAACTTTACTTTGTATTTTTTCCACTTTCACGGTGCAGGGTTTTCAGGTGGTTAATTCTTCCCTACTCTTTTCATAGCAATTCAAATGAGCGGGTGAGGGTGCATATGGTGTGTTCTGTATGGGGCTGTGCGATTGGCACGTGTCTATTGTAACCCCTCGATTTGACCGTTAGTCGTTTTACTCAGCATATGGATGCTGTCGACAAAGTGAAAAAGACCTGAATAAGTAATGAATTGACGGCAGATGGCGCACATCAACCGTCTTGTGCAGCTGCTAGAGTAACGGTGTGATATTGGTTTCACCGTTTTTTCGTTTCAATTTACAAATTTTTTTCAATGAAAAAATCTTTTCTTTTTTAAATTATTGATCGATCATGAGTTTTAAAGTGCTTTGAAAAATAAGTGGTAGTTTTAAGTGGATACTTCACTGAAGGGTTTTTAGGGGTTTATAAGTCGAAAGTTAAAACTTTACGATCAGAAAACACTACATTTGTAGACAAGATAAAATAAAGTAAACCCGAAAATATAATTTAAATAAAAACAGCTTACCTGCCAAACCAGTCGCACGTGTCTTGAGACAGTGACGTCACTAAGACGTTCGTGAAAAAAGCAAGAATAGTCCATAAAAACATTGTAAACGGACCGTCATCTCGTTCCGTCTAGTTCATGAAATAGTCTGAGTTACGGTTCGTGCATTTAAACTTAACACCTGCACGTGGTAGGACGCTGCAACTTCTATTTACAACACGTGGGGGTGAGGTTTATTGATCTGTGGTGACGTATCGGCTGTGATCCTTCCTCCACTTTTGTGCACTCTGGTGGCAAATTTAGAAATCATAAAAATTATGTCATAATGGTCTATCAACCATCGTCCTATTTAGCCTTTTAAAAAAAAAGCACCGAAAAGTAATGCAAATTCCTGTCTATAATATTTTTTTAATTTACACATTATTTGTCTTGTAATTTAGCTTTTAAGAATATTTGAGGGTTGAATTCTTGTCTGCCCGGATAGCTCAGTCGGTAGAGCGTTAGGCTTTTAACCTAACGGTCCAGGGTTCGAGTCCCTGTTCGGGCGGTTAATTTTTTTTTAATTTTTTTTTATTTGTGAAAATCAAAAGCTTGTAATAAATATTAATGTATTTATTTTTTATAATTTTTTTGTATTCCTTTGTTTATTTGCATCAAATTTATTTAATCAAATTTATTTAATCAAATTTAATCTTTTTTTTTTTTTTTACAATTTCCTATGTTTACACGGGCGTTATAAATAGCGACCCCAATAAGCACAATTAAAAATAAAAAACATAGACGGAAACAAATAACGACACACTGTATCAATTAAAAGCGACTTCTGTTGTATGGGCGTTAATGAATTAGCTGGACCAGAAGGAGTTGTAGTTGACGATATTTCTTTCCCATTCACTGTCGTTATCTAGAAATAGAATTTTCAATACACAAAAAAAGAATACAATAAACCATTAAAAGCATACTAACTCGAGTTATACTTCCGGTGGAAACGCTATTATTTTTTATACCTTTCCTCCACATAGAATGCACCACAGCAAACTCAACTAGTGATGAAAACACAAGAAAAAGACACGCAATCATCCATATATCAATCGCTTTAACATAAGAAACCGGCGGTAAATTTTTTTGTGCTTGATCCAATCGTGTAGCCAATGTTAGCAGGGATGTAACTCCTAACGTTATTCGAGCTGGAGGATTTTCGGCGGGAAGCCAAAAAGAAATCCATGAGAGAACAACAATAAGAAATGTTGGTGCGTAAATACTGATGACATAATGCCCCATTCTTCGAACTAAATGAATTTCTAATTCCACACAAGATAAAACTATAAGAACAAAATATTTATAATTAAATTTTCTATTCATTTATTGTTTTGAAAATTATCCTGAACTCTCTCCGGAATGAATTGCCCAGGTGCAATTTCCTTGACTGATATCACTAACAGCATACTCAGATAAAACGTGCCCGCTCAGCACTTTTCGATGACGCGTATCATAAATATGATTGAAGAAAAGTGTTTTCGTGTCTTCAAAGTCTGCAAAAAAAAACAATTAACGTTATTATAATGCCATTAATCAACGTTGTCATCAGAAGTAAATAAAACTTCTGCTGTCATGAATGAAATATTAGAAAATTTTTTTAAAGTTATAAGTCAATAGTGTTACTACAGGAACGCACAATTGACAAGCTGGATTTTGCAATCCTGTTTATCCATTGGATAGGAGCGTAAATCGATTGGACATAAAAAACGGGTCATACTTCTGAAAAAAAATTACTTGGAAATTTTAAAGCACATTCATTAGTAATCATTGTTTCTATTAGATACCTTACACCTATATGCAATTTTTCTGTCGTTTTATCAAGATTAATATCATTTTTTTTAGGATCTAAATCAAGTGGATCACAGCCTTTGCAATTCCGGAAAACTACATATGGTCGCCATAATCTGCTAGCTTCATCTTTATTGACTCTTACAAAATTCTTTTTTGAGACTGTGCTTTGAATTTGTATGGATTCGTCACGCCATGCAAAATTTATGTACAAATCAATTTCTATGTCCTAAAAATTTTAATAAGCACTTGAAAATTTTTAATCATGGAATAAAATTATGATATAAAATGAACTCACTAATCTGGGTGCAGATACTTCAATGATAGTCCACACTAACAACTCCAAATCGACGATTAAAGGTCCACCACCTGAGAAAACAATTTTTTATTTTTACTTTTTTGGGAGGTCAACAAATTTTATTTACTTGATGGTACTGGAACTACATCTCTGTAATCCTTGGGTATAATGAAATGAACTTCTCTGGAAAAGATAAGGATGTATAGACTGGAAAAAATAAGGATGTATAGACTGGAATAAACAGATAGGAAGGTGCTTCTATCAGTTTATTCTGGTGCAGACTCTGCGAATGACTAACAGGTGATAGATATCTCAACTTTAATGAATCAGAAGTGGACTGATGTTTATCACAGACTATTCCAAAGTGGAATAAACAAGTATTGAGTGTATCTGAGATTTTACTAATGTTTTGCATGATTTTTCCACCACAATTGATTCTCATATATAATGTTCACTCAATAAATAAAAATATTCCATCGAGTGCACGAAACTAAAGAAACGGAAGTGCCTATTTTAGTTACAGCTATAAGGTATTGGGTCATTAAAATAAGAATAACTTTTAAAATCAATTTTGTGCTAAAAATTTCTCAAAGTTGAAAAACTGTGAAAGTCAAAGTAAATTTTAAAAAAGTTGAAAACTTGTTTTTTTAAGAGTGGATATTATGGTACAGGATGTGCATTAGGATTATTGCTGTATTTTCAGTTGAAATGCAGTTTCTTTTTCTGTGGAGTAACAGGATATTGAAGCAATTTGCGTTCCATTTGCTTCTATTAAATTACTACTGGCCTACTCTTGTTTGGAGGAGCAATTAGGCTTTCCTTTAATACGTTAAACACTTAAAGTTTACTCAATAATATTCATCCGATCGATTGATTCTTTCAAAACAAAAGGTTTTTTTTTTTTTTTTGAGGATAAAAATGGTCAACACAAAAGGTTTTTTTTTTTTTTTTGTTGTTTGTTTGAGGATAAAAATGGTCATTATACTGAATCTTTATCGTTTTACATGTTTACAAAATTAACTTTATAATGATGGGACAGCAACGTTATCGCTCAAGAGTCTGTATTATTAGAGTCCATTAAAGTTTAAGCTTCACTATTTAATTATCTGCCAAGTTAACTACAAGTCCAATGTTGATGGTACTTTGATTCCTTATCACAACTAAATTCCTCGCTTTTGGACAATTATCTTTCGGAAATATAATTTTCAAAAGTTTATAATTCAAAATTTTGACCTCAAATTAAATTTAAAAATAAATGCAATCCATAAAAATAATGTGCAATAAAACTCATTGAACCTTTAAAATGTTTTATAGCTTAAGTATGTGCACCTATAAATTGATGACATGGTGAGGGGTACCTAAACTTCCAGACCCGTCACTAGATAATATCATTTTTGGAGGATAATAATTTATAAATTGTAAGGGTTCTGTTGGTTATCGACAGTTTTTTCATATTAAAAAAAAAGCTTTAAAATAAAAACTATAATAAAGAGTTTTTTCATTGATTTTGCTAGTTAAAATAAGTGAATGTCAGGTATCTTGAAGACTAATGTATCCGAAAAAGTATTAAAAGGAAAGAAATTAGGAAATAATGAAAGGTAAAGTTTGTTTAATGAAATAAGTTATAGTTACAGATATAAAGAGCATATAGTAATTTGAGTAGTTTGAATAATTTGAGTAGTTATGAAATGTTAAAAGAACTCTAAAAATCATTATGTAGTTCGATCACACCGGTTTATGTTGAAAACAGTGCAATATTGACTCAAATAGTTAAGAACTGAGTAGTTGATCTTGGACCCAGTATATTGAGTCAAATTTAATAACAAGTCACTTTAACTACTTAGATTAGGAATGTTTAAGTGACATATTCAATTTCTAGCATAGAACTTTAAAGTTGTATATATGTACTATTAAGTAATTTGGTTGGCTAATGAAAAGTAATGAATAGTAAATATAAAAGAAAAATTACAATTTAAAAACATTTTCAATACTAAAACTAATTAAGAACTAAAACTAACCCGTTATTTACATCCGATTCTTGATTGGTGATAGCAGACAAAAGTAAAACAAATAAAATTAACCCCATTCTTCCCATTTTTCAGATTGTGGTGTGTTGCATGACAGGCACTGTATATTTGATGAAAACATCGGCATGTGGAAGGTGAAAAAATTGTTCCTATGGTGATAGTAACGTGTAGTTGGTCAGCCACTTGATCGATTTGTAAAAATGTACAAGGGTTGGGCAAGCCACTTAAGCATGGCTTTAAATATTTGATCGTGCAGTAAAAAAGTTTTAAAAGTTTCAAAATTATAATCAATTAGACGTATACTTGATCCAATAGATTATGTTGAAAAATGCAAAAACCGTTGGAAAAAGAACTCTGGCAATCCTGTCAGGAAGAGGTACTGATTGAGGGAGAGTTGAGGACTTTGCTTCTATTTGTGCTGTAGCCTTCTTTCTTGTATCTTTATCTTGACTCTAAAAACATACAAAATATTTAATGAAAGCAATTTTTATAATCAGTCAATCAAGGGTGTAACATAAAAATTTAATTTTGTTCTTAGGATTTATAACTCACTTGTCAGCATTTAACTACAGATAATAATCCCATAAGTGGGTTTATTACTAAATAAACTCAATTGATTTGGAGACAACTAACCTGTTCTTAAAATTTATAACTTTGTTTTTAGGATTTATAACTTTGTTCTTAAAATTTATAACTTTGTTCTTAGGATTTATAACTTTGTTCTTAAGATTTATAACTTTGTTCTTAGGATTTATAACTCACGTGTAGTTAAATGCTGACAAGTATTTGTCAGCATTTAACTAC
>JAQGAS010002144.1:0-12381 GCA_034686365.1 Pachymerium ferrugineum
AACACGTCATCACCAAATCTGGGAATTGCTAAAACGCGAAATTACGACTCGTAACTTTGGGATTAAATTGTAAAAAACGTAAGCTCTCATGGATGTACGTGCAATGGAAGAAAATGTATTATATTTTACCATCTTTCACCCCCAATATTAATATTTTTTGTGAGATTTTAAAGATTTATAAATCTTGTTAAAGATTTTATGAATTTATAATTTTTATTAAAGGTTTTAAAGATTCATAAATCTTATTAAAAATTTTAAAAAATTTATAAATCTTATTAAAAATTTTAAAAGATTTATAAATCTTATTAAAAATTTTAAAAGATTTATAAATCTTGTTAAACATTCAACCATCACATCGTCGTATTTGTTGATAACCCACAACAAATCTTAGAAAATTTGTTTCCTTTCTGTCGAAAAGTCTTGACGTGATTTACGAACTTTAAAATTATAAAAACAATAATAAATCTTTTAAATCATGATTTATAATGCAATTAAACTCGGTAAACTCATTGAAAATCAGGTCAGATTCTAATGATTTTTAAAATCTGATTATGATTTAAGTCTCATATTTGCAATGTCAAAACTTTAAGTCGCCAACATTGAAAACATAAATATTGCATGAACTATACGCACACCATTATTAAATAACTTCAAAAAATTAAATCTGAATGCACTTTCTTTATAAATCATTCAGTACTGAACCAAGGTCTTAGTAATAGGACTTTTTAAGAAAATAGAAAAATTTTATAAAATAATTTATTTTTATTTCACTTTTATTTGAATTATTTTCTTTTTATTTTTTTTCCTTTTCAAATTTAGCGTTCTCAATCTTTACGCCAGACTAGTCGTTCAATTAATACACAAACGCAAACGACACCTCCAGAATCTCCCAAAGAGAAAAAAAGAGTAAAAAATAAAGTTATACTCGCAAAAAAATAAGAAAGAAAAAAAATAATGAAATATTTTATTTACTTATTTCCAGCATCATCACCATTTTTACAATCGTTGTGAATCGAAACCAAGCCCAAACCGGTGTCGACATCATCACCACAACCACAATTCACACCGTCACAATCACGAAGACCAAGTTCGATTGAATGGGGAACATAAATCTTCCAGAAGAAGGGACAGTCAATCGTCACAGGGGTCTTGGTACACACGACCCTCTCGTTCACAAGTATAAATAAACAATGATGCTTTCTATATCGGCAAACCATTTGCTTTCTGGTCTGCTCTCAAAGAAACTTGTTGTTTTAGAGAATGCGGAACCTTTCACTAAACTCTAGTTTATGTAGTCAGTTGTAAATTTATATTTGGGCAAAGTCCCGGTTTATTGGCGCCTCACTGGTTTGTATGTGTAAATTAGACTTAAAAATTTTAAATAGCCTATTTACATTCAAACTGAATTGGCTTACTAGCAACAACAGTTGACCGGAAAACAACTGAAAAGTCTTGCAAGTTGCTTACCGTGAACAGCAAATTAAAGGGGCGTTGCATAGTTTTACTGTTTCATTTTCACTATTGTTTGAGCTCAGACGTGATGTTTACGACCACGAAGATAGTGTCTCCAACTGGTGACCGCTTGTTAGTTGCATGCCATCAATAGTGAATTTAGCCAGTTGTCGTTTTATCGAATTGCCATTTGATTGCAAAGCAATGTGATGCAACAACCAGTCACCAGTTAGCGATACTTGTTTCGCAGTCGTATACGTCATATCTGACAAACGTGCCAAAACGAGGGCATAGAAAAATGATAACTTCAGGAGTTCATTGTAAACAAAGTAAGCGAATGAAGTGGATGACAACATTCACAGAATCTCGTCCCGTCTCGCTCTAGCGAGACAGATAGTTAGATTAGATCTAATTTAACTTCACACAAATGTTAGTTTGTATTTCAAAGTGTCTTGGAGTACAAATTCAGTTTAGTGGATCTCGCAAAAACGAGAAATGACGAGATCTTGTGAATGTTGTCACTTTCGCGGTGAATGGACGACGAAATACAACGTTTTTTTCTCTTTCATCTCGAATACTTAACTGCGGAAACCGAACAATTACTTTAAAATGAAAAACATTCGAAATACCTACTAGTTTTGATTTTTCATCAAAACTTTGATTAATACACGATATCCGCGTTTGGATATTGCGCATGCGCAATGGTTCAGTGTAGCCTAGGGTCAAAACTTTAAAGTGTCAATATGCACAACAACATGCGGGCCCAGTTTTCATCATGCATTGACGCTTCATATTTTGACGCAGGGTGGCGCGCAAGTTACTTAGAAATCATGTATTCGGTATTTTTCAGGACTCTGGTCGATCAAGTGACTCCAGTTCCGTTTCTCAAAGCCACAGCTCACTAGAGAATGCCAATCAATGTGGACTAAGGCCCCTAGATTCCCCCCTATGTGGCGAGAATGCACGCATCAACTCAACCAAGGGATTCGACCTAGGAAATTCTCAAAAACCAGAACATCATCTTCTAGTCCAATCTCGTTCTATGGACTCCACAAGACTCGTCTCACCATCTGACATCCTAGAAGCACCGAGAGAGTTTGGTGGAGGCGGCGGGCCATTCACGGGAAACACGCCGAAATCCAGCCGAAAATCCTATGACCGCAACTCGTCCCACCGACACAGGGACAAATGCGAAGTTGACCGGAATCAGAGTTTCTCCCGTTGGTCACGCAATGCAGAAGTGTCTGGCAACGGACGTAACCCCAACGCGAGTCTGTCACGAAGCTACAGTTTCATGCAACGTCGAGACTCCAACCCCGACGGGGATGCCATGCACGAAGTTTTCTTCAACTCGTCGGGGCTGCGGTCGGTGGAGTCGACGCCCCGGCCGCAACGACGAAACCGTACAACGGGCACGTCGCCTGAGTTTCACCATCACCCCCATCATCATAATAATCATCGTCATCAGCAGTATCCAACTAGTGGCAATGCGCGACAGCATTCGTTGGAGAATCCGCCGCCAGATGGGACTCCGCTAACCCATCGGAAACAACGCTCTTTCGATCTGAGTAGATCCGATAGCAGTCCTAGTCCTAATAGTCCTCACAGTGATGCGTCGTATTCTCTTGCCGCGATGTTAAAGTCGGGGAGTAGGGGATCATTGGATGGATCTCACGCGCATCATCGACACCAGGGCCATCACCGGCATCATTATCACGATAATGATGCTTCGTCGTCATCTAGTAGGAGTAGACGAAGGTCCAAGTCAGACAAGGAAAATGCAGAACGGTTGTCTGGAGGGTATATATCGATTTTGTTTGCTTTAATATAAGAAAAGTTTCAATTTATGATATCTTGAAATTTGAATAGGATTTTCAAGTAATTTTGTTAGGTTTCGTTTTGCAGTAAAGACAGATGACCCAAAATTTTAATCTAGCAAATTTACTTAAAGAATAACGAAAACAGTAATACAAAGAGAAAAATAAAGCGTAACGCCACCAGGGACCTAAGGTCATTCACGGCAAGATGAAGTCAAACTACAAAGCCCAAACAACTGGGCTGACAAAGCTGTGCATTATTGAGCTCCAGGCCAATAAAATGATTTCATGCCGCACTGCTGTCAACCAATACAGAGCAAAAACTTAATCACTGAGCATCACTAATCCAGGAGATCCAGGCAAGCATGAGCGCTTAAATCAAACAGACCAAATGGTAAATGAGTTATCTGTAGTGTGATGTGGCATCATTGTTTGAAGTCATTTTATTGGCTGAGTGCTCAATAATGCACAGCCTGAGCACAAAGTCCTCCTTGTGTAGAACAGTTTAAGTACTACATTGGCTATTTGCTAATAATATCCTTTCCTAAGGCGTAGCCTCTTGTCCAAGAATATTGATGATTCAGGACACTCACTTCTATACAAGAGTGTGGGCCCAAAAAGTTTGGCATTTTTCAGCTCTCGGCTAATGAAATATCCGGGACTCCTTTTTGGAATTACCAATCACAGCGCAGATAACTAAAATCTATGTTTGCTATGTTTATAATCACCTGCATCGCCAAACAATGGTTTTGGATATCTGCACTGAGATTGGTAATTCCAAAAAGGAGTCCCGGTCATTTCATTGGCTGAGAGTTCAACAATGGCCAACTTTTTTGGCTCACACTCTAGTACAGAGCTTTCTTGTAGCGGCTGGATCGTCGATATTCTTTAGCCTCTTATAAAATTTCTACTATTTTTTTAACACATGAATGGGAAATGTCAAATGATGAATTTTATTAATTCGTTTCAGAAGCGAATATACCGACAACTACGTAAACAATGCATACAACCAAGACAAGAGACTCGCAGACTCAACCCATCTGTACACCAACGTAGACTACCCCTTATTCTGGGATATGAAGAACAGCAACCAAGCTCACCTCCTACCTCTACAACAGTTCATCCTCGAACAAGCCAAACTGTCCGGATACCGTCTGCATGGGGACCAAGACTCCCTTTCGCATAGCGATGATTCGGACAACCACCATGATGAAGACGACGACTTTGCTGACGATGAGCGCATGTCCAATCCAGATTCGTCATCGCAAGAATATCTAAATGACACCAATTATTTGGATGAAGAGGAAGACGACGAAGATACTTACGGGCATCTGCTCACTCCTTCCGCACACAGACATCATTACAGTAGACCACAGCGATATAGTGGAGATAAGTCTGATGCAGATTATGCTGATAGCGACACAAGTAGTTTGTTTGGTTCCTCACCTGGATCCAGACAAGCTCAGCATGGGTTACCGCACGAGACGCAGCACGCGTCTTTGCGGAGGAAGAAACATGAAGCGCCGCCGCCGCCCTATTTATATTCGCCTATATTGGAGAAAACGGAGGGATTCGACACTGAGCTGAGTCAGCAATCGGGGCATCGGCCCTTGTCTATGGTCGTCCCAACCATGGTGGATGGTAATGGGGTATCTAACTCAGTAGCAATACAACATGGACCGGCTAAGAGACAAGTAGGGGTGGTTTTTTTAAGGGATAGTCAACCATTTTGGCAATCATTGGGGCATGTGCAACGAAATAGTTGTCTATCTGATCGAAAAATTTAAAAATTACTTCGTATCCAATTGGTTCTGTAAGGGTATAAACGATCAGACTTTAACAATTTGTATTTCAGAATAAATTGTACAAAAGGTTGATTGTCCCTTTAATGTGATTCAAAAAGCAAGTTCTAATCGATGTTTGGTTTATTGAAGGCAAATTTGTTCATGCCGGGTGGCATTTATAAAGATAGGAAACCGAATTCGGAGAGCGATATCGAGAAGTATGCGCAAGATAATTTAAATAGACATAAGAAAGGGATTTTTAGGAAGAAATTTTCTATTAGAGACATGTTGTCTTGGTCTAAGGTAATGTTGTTTGTGAGTTGTTGAGTATGGTTAATTGAAATTGGTTTTATTATAGGATCCTATTCGGAAACCGATGATAATGACTACGGATAAGTCAGTGAAGAAGGATGCTTGTGAAGTGTTTAAACATATCCTTTTGTTTGATATTGTATATACTTTCTGCTCTGCAATAGGAACTGTCATCGTGTTACACAACTTTTCTAACTTAAATTTCCAACTAGTTTTCAATTTAGTCACCAATAGGAATCTTACAAGGAATAAAAAAATTCTAATTGGACTTAATTGAAAACTAATCGGCGTTACATTTATTAGATTTTACACTTTAAGTGTCTAGTTAGTTCCAAGTTCTTATTGGTTTCAATTGGATTCTATTGGAAAACCAACAGGGACCAATAAGTATGAGAGTCAAAATTTCTTTAGGTTCTTATTGGTCCAATTGGTTCTGATTGGTTTCCAATAGGTTTTGATTGCCCTTTAATTGATTACATTTGGTTTCCTATTACAAATTACCAGTTGAATTTAAGGTATGTTTAGCAAATTTAATTTGTAAAATTTTTGATTCGAAAGTTAAAGTTTGTTTAATTATTAACCAATTTAATACATAAATCAGTTTTGGAAATTTTGAATATTTATGACAATATTATTTAATCTTATAATAGGATAAATAAATTTCGAATTCAATTTCGAATTGCTATAATTAAGATTACAAAATGAATCCAGATCAAAATATTCGCAAAAATTTTGCAAGTAATAGCCGCTTTCTATTTTTTTTTTTATAAAAACTTTGCAAAATAAATGACAGTTGCAAAATTTTTGTAAAACAAAAGTAGCCAATGGGGGGGCGATGTCGCTTCGGTAGTTCTAATTATTGTTTTATTTAAAGTTTGCAAAATTTTTGCAAAAAAACAAAATTGCAACCATTTGCAAAACATTTTGCCAAACATATTTTTCTGGGGATGTATTTATGAATAATTTAATTCCATTTGAATTTTATTTATTGAACGCGTAATCTTGAAAATTGCGGAATCTTATCACAGAGCTAAATGCTTGTAATTGCTGCAATTTTAAGTGAGTTTAAACGTCTATTTAACTTTTATATTCCTTAATTAATCATACTGATTCAAATGTACATGGGAGACCGCAAAGTGAAAAGTGGGGTAGCAGCTGACAACGTTCCCCTCGAAATAATGACGAGGGGATGGAGCAAACAATTGCTCAGAGACGAGTTATACATTCAAATATGTAGACAGACATCAGATAACCCTACGAGAGATAGTCTTCGTCGAGGATGGGAATTGCTCGCCATTTGTCTCACGTTCTTTCCGCCTTCTGCAAAATTCCAACCGTATCTTGAAGGGTATATCAACAGGCATAAAGATAAATGTTTTGACACCCTAGAGGTAATTACAATTATATAAATTATACGAATTTTTCTAATTTTGATGTTTTTCTTTTAGATTCAGATCAGTCATTATGCTTCAATAGCGAGTAAGAGATTAGAAAGGATAACACAGAATGGAGCTAAAAAAGGGTTACGGAAGCCAACGAGGGAAGAAATAGACCAATCAAGAGTATTATTAATTTTAATGTAGTTGAAGTGAAAAATTAAATTTTATTTTGTTTAGATTCAGATATTTAGACCTTCCATGTTTGGCAATACATTAGAAGAGGTAATGGCATTGCAGAAAGAATGTTATCCTAATAGAAAGTTACCCTGGATTCAAGCTGTTCTTTCTGAAGAAGTACTTCGGTTAGGGGGTACTGAAACCGAAGGCATTTTTAGGTAATTGATTAAAGAGATTCATCCAAGTTAAAAAAAAATTTACAAGCACTTGGAATTTTTTTTTTTTTTTTTACTTTACAAATCGTGCAAACATTTTGTAAAACTTTAAACTGGCTAATTTCTTGCAAACTTTTTGTAATTTTTTAATGTGTTTTTTAACCTGTTCAATGGCAATGGTCAAAAAAAGAATTTGAAAAATTTTTGCAATTTTTTCAACTTGTGTTCAATAGCAATGATCCAAAACACAATTTGAAAATTTTTTTAAACTTTTTAACTTGTCTATCAGCCTGTTCAATTGCAATGGTCCAAAAAAAAATATTTGAAAAGTTTTGCAAAAATTTTGCAAAAAATTTTGCCCATATTTTGCGAAAAGTTTACAATTATTTGAAAATTCAAGTGTAAAGCCGGAAACACGAGGCAGCGATGTTTTAATCGCGTCGTTTGAGATGCTTAGAAGCCCAATCTTCGGTCTAACAGTTTTTCTGCGCATCTCAAAAGAGGCGCTGCCTTGTGTTTCCGGCTTTACACTTGAATTTACAAAATTTTGCAAAAATAAATGTTCAAAATTTTGCAAATTTTTTATTTGGGATTGCAACAATTTGTTAATACTACGGAAGTTGCTGTGTGTAGTTTGGAATCCATATTAGTAATAAAGTGAATTTAAACTGCGGCCATTGAATAGTGAAATGGAATGGATGGAATAGTAATATATTAATTTTTCGTTGTTTTAGAGTGCCAGGTGATATTGACGAAGTGAATGCACTGAAACTGCGCATGGATCAATGGGAATTGCCGGCATGTAACGATCCACACGTTCCAGGCTCGTTATTAAAATTGTGGTATCGTGAACTGTACGAACCCCTAATTCCTGCGAAGTTCTATGAAGAGTGCATCGAAAATTACTCCGAACCCGAAGTTGCCATTAAGATTGTTGATAAATTACCAGAAATTAATCGTCTCGTTCTCATGTACCTCATCCGATTTTTACAGGTTAAATTATTTTATGCAAGTAATTATTTTCATACAGTTGTGATAATGGAAAAAACAGCAGAACCCATTACGCAATTACCTTTCCAAAATTTGTGACAATTTGCAAAAATTTTACCAAAATTTTTGCAAAATTTTGCAAATTTATTTTTACTTAGAAATCAACCTTTGGAGAGACCATTATCATAGCTGCCAAATTTATACAAAAATATAAATTGACCAAATTTTTATTTTCTCGTAGATCTTTGCGTCAACAGAACACGTTGCAATCACAAAGATGGATGCGAGCAATTTAGCCATGGTGATGGCACCCAATTGCTTGCGTTGCATGTCGGAAGACCCTCGGGTGATATTTGAGAACACGCGCAAAGAAATGGCCTTCATTCGGACACTCATTCAAAACTTGGACACGGATAACATCGAAGGGGTCGTCTGAAATTTTAAAATAACATGACAATTAAAAATTAAAAGTTAAATAAACCACGTAAAGGGGATTATAATTCTAATTACTTCTCTCCGACGTCTAAGACGTTACGTGTGCCAAGTTGTAAATATTTTCCTCCCCTATGCTGCCATCCGAAATATGGTCTGATGAAATCGAATTTTTTTTTCTTCCTAACCCTTTTTAAAAACAAGTGTCGAAAGCTCATTTTTGAGATTCCATTTTTTTATAGATTATTAATAATCATTGGTAATAACAAGACATTTTTTTCTTATCTATAACTATAGAATAATTTATTTGTGATATAAAGGAATTTTTTTAGATTTTTTTTTTAATTTATACAATTGACTAATAATTTCAATTAGAGCTGCTGAGTAATTAATTTTTTTTGGGAGCTCTTATTTTAATTATAACTAGTACAATATTTTATTTTTAACTTTTTTGTTAATTTATTAGAGATTAATTTATAGATCAAACGCTTTTAAGAGCTTTGTACAGTGCCATTAGTTTTCAGTTAGCATTTTAGAGATTACACGTGTAACTGAACCAATTTGTGAATATCACTCATTTTAACTGTCAAAAAGTCAGTGTTCTTATAAAAGTGTTAATATGTAGACAATTTTTTGAAGAGTTTTATTTCCTTTTATTTCTATCTCATAATATATATTTTTTGTTTTTGTAAAAATGTTATTCTAGGGCTGGATATTTTATTGGCAAGAAACTTGTACACATTTGTGTATACATTAATGTTTAATAAATTTGCGCTTCCGCTCATAGTTGTGGTTTGTTTAGGTTCCAGAAGACAATATGAATCGTTTGGTAAGCTGGTTTAATGACGTAATCAGAAGCGATTGGCACTGCCATCTTGGATTTTAACGCTTTGGATGTTTTAGGAACTCCTATCTAAATCTATGGAAAAAAAATCAGATGGCACAGAGAAGGCCCCGAAGAACAGAACAACAAGTACTAGCTAAAAATATTCTATAGAAAAACCCAGAGAATTTTGTAAAGTTGTTATAACATCGGAACAGAAGCAGATCTAGGCCTAAATGAAATATTTCACAGCTACAGCGACTAAAACAGCTAAGTGCATAATTTAGAATGGAATAGATTTGTAAAATATTGGAAAAATACCGTAAATGTAGAATAGGTAATTTATTGAGGAAAGCTTTGGTTAACGGCAGAGATTTTGTATGCCGACGACATTGCTGTCCACCTGATGACAACGTGGAGAAGCTCCAGTCTAGTCTGACGTGAGTGCAGCTTCAAAACCGATACAAACGTTTTATCTAACGTTAAATGTGGTGAAATTAAGATTTTATTTTGTTTACAGACTTTGAAATCATGAGAAGTTGTGTGCTCGGCAGAATTTGCGGGGTTGAGTACCCAATTCCACTTGACAGATGATCGATCATCTGTTTTAGCTGGTACCGTATTAGTTAGCCTAGCCTTACATTTTGAATGATCAGGGTTTGACCTGACCTAACCTAACCAAATCCGTAAATACCGCCGAGCCGAAGTTGTGCAAGATTGCGGTTTACCTGGTGACAAATTGGATAAGCTACAATCAACCATTATAGAATTACGATGAACAGTTATTAGTGATAAATATTTTGATTAACTTTGAGGAAATTATTAATAGTTACAGTGAAACCTTTATCTGACTTTTTAATAAAGCCTAACTTTGGATCGTTACATTATTAACTCACCTACTTGAGTACTTTTAGCTATGCAAAATCTTATGTCATATATTACGAAAGAGCTGGAAGTGAATTTACACAGAATAACCTTTAGGGCATTTTTATAAATCCAAATTTTTAACCTAAGATTTGACTTGGATATCAAAGTGACTTAAGTACGTTTTATGCATTACCACACCCCAGTTTCATAATACCAATTCAATCATTTCTTACCAATTTCATCACAGTTTTACAATCTTGATGGAAGGTCCTCATGCCAAGCAATTGGCACAAAATTTTTATACTTTTTAAAACTTGTGCTCTGTTCGCTGATATCAAATTCTCACGAAAATTTTGTTTTAAGCTTATATCATTAGTTATAACTTATTAAACTTAATTTTTGTGTGTAGTAACTATAAAACAGCAATATAACAATTGAGGCAGTTACATCTTTTTCTGTTAGAATTAACTACAGACACAAAATATTACACAATTGCTTTCTTACCAATGGGACGAAAAGATTCTTCGGCCAGTCGAAAAATTTCCACAAGCACTAGACTTTTTTTTAAAAAAAAATCCTACCTCAGCTTTTTTCACCACATGTTCGCAAACAGGTTTTACAGTAATACGTCTTAATGATCTCCCTTTCCTTTGATAAAAAGGACAACTAAGCAATGCACACAAATTGCATCAAAAAGTGCAGTGACAAGTTATTTACAAATTACATCTTCTGTATGCAATTCATTGCTATATAAGACCGAAACATCTACTGGCAATTTACTTCAGCAGCAACAACTCTTGCAGCTACAGGTGAAAGAAGGATCTTTCAAAAAGACTTTGTAAATTTTTAATTTTAATTTTTGATTCTTTCCAGTTGATGAAAATGAAGCTCACTTTTGGTTTTCTCCTCTTTGCCCTTGTAGGCAGCATCTACGCTGCCACCCTAGAAGAGCGTTTCATTGGCAAACCTCTTCCTGGTCTTAGCGATATTACCCATGCCATAAGAAAAGCCACTTTGGCTGCTCTGAGCACTTGTCCCGACCTTACAGATGAACAGAGAGAACAGCTAGTCCGGAAGGTTTTGGATAGAGTCAACAATTTTGCCAATGAAAATAACATTGACTCACTGAAACCATCTCAAGTTGCCGAATACATCAGAAATTTGAGAAAGTTTGTCAAAGGACTCATTGAAGAAGTTGTTGCTGAAGCTAAAAGCTTGGTTAACGACAAAGATGCACGTGCTATTGGAATCCCATTGCCAGGAATCAAGGACAAGCTTGATGAACTCCGCGCTCTCTTGGATGCTGCCTTGGACAAAGTAACCGGCCTTACAAGTGAACAAAGGCACCAACTTGTCAGAGAATACTTGCAATGCATCAAGGACTTCCCAAATGCTAATGGCATCACAGTCATCAGGCCCTCTGAGATCAAAAATTACATTGATCGCATCTTCGAATACGCGAAGAACTTGGTCAAGGCTCTCTGTGCGAAGGCAGAAGCTTTGGTAAAAGGCATTACTTCTGGCTCGTCTTCCTCCTCTGTCCGCCAAGCAAGATTCCTTCCAGGTATCCAGGAAGTCATCAACTTTTTGGAAAAGAAATTAGATGAAGCTCTGTACAGGATCACCGGTCTCACAAAAGCTCAACATTTAGAATTGGTCGATGAATTCATGAAGCAGATGGAAAACTTCCCAATTATCAGTGGATGGGATTTGCTCAAACCAGATGCAGTTCTTGCATACATCAAAGAATTGCGCACCTTTGGTCAGAATGTAATTGATGCTCTCATTGTCAAGGCTAAGGCTTTTGCTGAAGCTAACAAGAATCCCACCAAACGCCAGCTCTTTGGTCTCTTTGGAGGTGGAAAAGGTGAATCAACTGCACCTCAATTCGGTGCTCTTGAATATGTTGAGAATTTAATCAAAGGCTTGTATGACCAATTGGTTGGTACCTTCCTTAAATCTTTGGCTAAAATCAATGGTTTGACCCAGGAACAGATTGATGACCTAGAAAAGGAATTCAGATCTGGCTTGGACCAATTCCCCAGACCACCCCTTTCTGAATTCTACAATCCCCTCAAATGGATCAACTGGTCTAAGAAAGTAACTGACCATGCATTCAGTCTTACTGAGAAA
>JAQGAS010002145.1:0-12371 GCA_034686365.1 Pachymerium ferrugineum
TACAAGCAATGCATCCATGATGCGTTGAAAGATCCCCGAGCTGGACATTGTGCCACATGGCAACCGCTTTTATGCGTATTGATGGCATCAATAAAGGAGCTCTTCTCCTTCCACTTGTCTAAGAAAAAGATCTTCATCTTCTTTAAGGAGAAGGTCTACTTGGGCAGACAGATCTTCGTCCTTTATCATCTTGGTAATATTCAATCCATTGCATTGTTGCTGAAGATTTCCTCCAAGGCAGGAAATCAGAGAGGACATATGGCATAAAGGAGGAGAAAAAGGAAAAAAATTTAAATTTTGCATTTTACTACCTTAAATACCTAAAACTTATCCTGCATAATTATATACAAAAGGGAAACGTATCTTAAAGCAATTCAAAAGGAAAAAAAGGTATAGACACATCAAAATTTCATAAATTTCTATAAATTTCTATAAACCTCTAAATTCTTATCACACTTTATTAATCTTAATTATCCATAAAGCAACAAAAATAATTTCACTATAATAATACCCCTTTTACAAATCATACCAAAAAATTCAAACAATTAAATCATTAGTCAAAATTCTGAAGTTTCTATACAATTTTAAATTCCTATCTCAAACTTCAACAAAAATTTTCTATTGTAAAATAAAACAGAAGAAAGAAACAGCTTCAAAACAATCATGCATTTTCTAAATAACATGCACATTCAATAATTGCCTTAATAATTGCGACACAATTTAATTTTAAAGATTAAACAACATTATTCCTAACTAAAATTCTGTTAGGCCTAACCCTCATTTTCGAACCAGAATTAAGGGAAAGATAAGAAAAAAAAAAAAATTCAAAAGGAAAAACGAATTTTAATTTTAACCACCAATTTTAACTGAGACAAACTTGTCCTTTCTTTATGCTCCTCGCCTCCCTGGCTTCCTTTCTCTTCATGGTTAGGCTTGAGCCATTTTCTCTTCTGTTTTCCAATTTTCTTTCTTCTGGCAAAACTAGGGAACTCAGGAAACGCAGTTGTAACCTCCTTGATTTTGGTTCGGGCGCCACTGTCCTATTATCGAGTCCCTGTTCGGGTGCCACTTTTGTGTATTGTGGCTCCACTACTTTGGTTAATTTAGAGTATTTATCCAAAACCTTAAACCTAACGGCCCTAATGGCCACAGACACAAAGAATGCAACTTTACATGTTGAAGGAAAGAAAAAGAGTGAGTTTATTTCCAAAAAAATAAGTGAACTTTCTATTATTACCAAACTAAGGACTCGTGCCCATTGTTCCTGTTATGCATTATTGCTAATACATAACAAATAATTTCCTTGCTGGGCAAAAGAACCAAATCCATTTTTGTTTTTAATTCGTCGAACAACTTCTCTGTCATGACACAGGTTTGTGCACCCGTGTCTAGTAGAGCCACGAAGGAAAGATTCAACCACACAATTCGAATACACGGAATTTCTGATCTCTTCCGCTCAGACTGAGTGATAATCTCATCCTTATCTTTCTCAGTCTTGATTTCTGCTGGTGAAATCATTACAAAAGAGACGTCAGTTAAGTTCAGTGACTCAGGTATTTCATTCTGACTAGAATCGTTTAAATTTAATTCATTATTTAATTTATTCAATTCGACGATACTATCATGCGAATTTCTATTGGAAAAACTGTCAACAGAAGATGGAGAAACCAAGGATGAATCAACAAAAGACGAACCAGAAGAAAACTCAACAAAGAGAGATTCTTCTGTTTGTGTTTCTACAGATTCGACAAGAATCTGAGAAACATGTGATTTTATTGCGCCACGTTCATCTGAAGATGAAGATGTAAAAGAGACAACGGAATCAGACATAGGATTCGCGACTGTCTGGACAGCACAATGACATATATAATTATGGCGTGGTTTTATTCGACGCCTAACTTTCCTATTTCTGGTGAAAATCCAATTACTCCTTTTTGGTTTTTCACCTGAAGTTGGAATAACTAAAGGTTTTTGCTCTAAATCCATAGAGAATAAAGAATCGAAATAATAAGACAGGGGAATCCAGCTCATTTTTTTTGGGTCTGTCGACGTATTTCCCCTTGGTGTCGTCGGACCTGCACAGTTTCCCGTGCAGATACTGGCTGGTTTAAAGCAACCAATGCACAGTTGCTCTTTACTATCATTATCGACAGCATACCAACGTCCATTGGCGTTAATCTTACGCCAACTGGCCGTCGAAGGTAATTTCCAATTACTTTTTTGAACATATAGACTGTTAAGTCCAAATTTATTTTTACTCTCCCAATCTCAATGATTTGAGGTGGGGTATAGATAACATTCATACCACGCACTCTTTCATTCACATCACTTGTAATATTCGTAGAATCTTGATCGGCGGACTACATACAAAGTGACTCGGCTAATAAGGCCGATAAATCATCGACTCTTGCAGCTCCTGCAGCTGCATTAGTATTGATGATCGATTCTGCGTTTTGCAAAATAAAAGCTGCAAGCTTCTTTTTGCCAGCAGCTGGATCCCTCCAAACAAATCGTCGATTCTGAGCCATAATTGGCTTATCTTCAACAATGGTCTGAAAGGGATTTTTAGGCACAACTCCTATCTGGGGAGAAACTCCTACGAACAAAATACCTCGTCTTTCAAAATCAAGGTTTTTCGATTTATCAGATTCTATCATCTGATCTACTTTAACAGCCAGTTTTTGCGCTTCATTGATATTTTCAACCCCCTTTTGGCGCATCAAGTCAACTACTCATGGTTGGAGTCGGAGCTCACATTCATCCCACAACTCATGTAAATCCAATACCCCTTTAGCGCGCAAATACGTCAATAATTCATCAAGAAAATCGGCTGTGCTCTCACCAATCTTCTGGCGACGATCGGCCAGCTTTTGGCGAGCTGTGGCTTTTGAAATGCCAAATCGTTCTCTAATGGCAGAGAAAAGGGCCTTCATCGTTTTAGGTGGTTCGGTCAAAGAACCGTACCACTGTAACGCTTTTCCCTTGAAGGATTGTAACATCATCACTTCAAGATAGTATCGACTGGTGACGTCAATGGTTTCCCTATGTGTGCTAAGGGCAACAATATAATGTTAGACGGCATTAGGTGTGGTTGAGGTGCCGTTGAAAGTCGGAATACTCTCGACTTCAGGCTTACGAGCTGTGTCCCTACTTCTAGTAGGACGTCGAGATCTTGTGCGACTCCACGCCCACCCACCTGCAGTGTCATCATCATCATCTTCAGATGACTCTGCAGGGGTGAGCATAGTCCCACCTCCATCTGCAATAGCCGCCGAAGGGCTACCGCCGGTGGAGGGACATGAGTTGAACGAGGTGGATGCCCATCTCCAGGAGAGGGCTGACCCAAAGGAGCCATAGTGGCAAAACCTGGAGGAGGGTTAATGGGAGGCGTCGCAGGAGGGATCTGAAAAGAGACGCCTCTTGGTTGAAACCCATCACCAATTGCGCTAATAACATTCGAATCGAAGACTCTTATGATAGTGGAGGCACATTCTTACATTGCTGTGGCGGCTTGATCTAAACAGGCAGCCACATGCATTGGCACGACTTCTGGTACCACCCTTGGTACGCCACTCAAATCGATTAAAGGTGGATCTAAACGATCTGGCCGTGCAGCTTGTGCAAGAGGGGCGAAAGGATCAACAGGATTGGGCATCCTTGGTGTGGATGTAAATGGCTGATTAGCCCTTCTATTTCTACGAAGCCATTCGTCGAAGACTGACTGACTCATAGTTTATTGTTGTTGTTGGAAAAATACAACAACACTGAAAGTTAATATTAAATATCGTCGAAAAAGTTTATCCTCTGTTAGGGTTGTGGAGTGAAGTTTCGATTGGAATAGGGAATTCACCCCTAAACCGAATGGAAAGGAAAGAGCTGAAAACTCTTCGACCAAAAGGATAGGGTAAAGCCCTCAGACCAAAAAGATAGGATTTATAAATCCTCAGACCAATTATACCACAACACAATATTAAGGAAAGCTAAGTTCTTTCACTTAATATATTCACTCATACACAACACACTTATACACACAGATGATCGTCGCTCAGAAACAAGAGAAGTTACTTCCGGTAACTTCACCTATTTTTGCTATGAATAGCTAATGAGGGCGATGTCACATCCGGAAAAATAATATTTATATTGGTCAAATTGACTCAATTTAGGAATTTCTAACCCTAAATCTCAAATTTTGAGTTTTTAGAGTTAGAACTCTAGAAAATCAAAAGATTTAAGGTTTTTTAACACAAAGACAAAACAGATTACCCCCGCATCCTGTCGCGGACGCCACGTAAACGTAAAAAATTGGGTGTCACGGTCGTCGGTCCAGAGTACCGGCAGCGTGAGTCGACTAAGTCACGCGTGTGCCTGGAAAGGCGATACAGGCATGTGGCAGTTTAAAGTAAATAGCGTGTTCGCGGGCAAATTCAGACGCTATTCCCGCCACACGTCGACCCCTTACGCTACGTAATTTATAGAAAGGATGGGTGTTGGTCGACGGGGGTGTTAAACGTTTGCTTGGGACAAAACAAGTAGCTCGCCCGAAAGACGCGCCGATGCGGCGGGCGGGTGGCTCTTCTCTAGCGCGAGGCGACGTACGAGCAGCGTGCGTCCGTGATACGCAAGCTGGGTCGACGAAGCGGCAGCTTAGAGGTATATAAAAAAGGGGACAATAGACTCACGGAAAATACATGTAATCTCTACCAATGCAGCAGACGCGACATGCGGCTAAGTTGGACGACGCACGCATGGGAAGCAGAGCTCGCAATGTAAGCTGGTTCACGTCGTAAGGTCGTGAGAAGACTGTCTGTTCTGATGATTAACTAACTCAATTAGCCACTGGTGGTGCTAAAAAATCGAATTCCCAATTATGATTGGCCCCTAATGAGCTAATTGCTCACGTGGACTTTGGGCCATAACCACGGGCCAAGGGGGTGGGAGATCTTGCCCGTGACACTTCCTTTGGCATTATGTAAATAAACATCCTAAAAATAGGGTGTCTGTGCTGTACAAAAGGCGGCACGTATTGGGACAGTCGAATACCACCTTTTAAGGTGTCCATAAATACTCTTTGTTTTAACTGTGTAGGATCATTGTTTCATTGATTTTTATTTTCTATCTCTTAAACCGTTAGTTGTTCCAATTACAAAGTTGTAGACCATCATTCAATTAGTCTAAAAATGTCTTTACATTAATTGCTGTAATTGAACTTTTTTGGTAAAAAGAAAAAAAAAATGTTTATTCAGTTAAACCAAAACAGTACTTTGTTTTAAAGACTAGTTGACTCGTCCAAATGGGTTAGAGGTTAGTTTTATTTTTAAACTTTGGTGTACAATCCAAGCACTGTGTCAAACAAGAGATTTAATCCAATAAAAACATTTAGACAAAAACAAGTGTACTTCTGTTAATGCAAAAAATGTTCGAAATGGCCATCCTCCGTTCCTATGCAGAGTCGAGCCCTCTGCAGAATGTTGCCAAGAAAAATTATTTTGAATTAATTGAATTGCCACCTCAACCTGTTATTGCAGGTCAACTATCGATGTTAGAGATGTTTGGTAGACCTTCTTCTTAATGTATCCCCATAGGAAAAAGTCGCATGGAGTTAAGTCAGGGGAAGGAGGAGGCCATGCAATTGGACCACATCTGCCAATCCACCTTTCTGGAAACTCCCGATCAAGCCACTGACAAGTTTTTCTTGCGTAGTGGGGTGGTGCCCCATCTTGTTGAAAAAACAGTCTATTGGATTCTGCCAAAGGTACCTATGGCATCAACAGTGTTTGCCTCAATGTCACCGAGAATCAAATGCTGATAGCGCTCCTCAGTGAGAATTCCTGCGTAAAACAGTGGGTCAATTATTTGATTTTGGTAAATACCACATGTCTTACTGCTTGGAGCCAGTGGGGATTTTCGGTGGCCCAGTAATGTTCATTATAGATGTTCACCCAATTGTCGTGGCCAAATATGGCTTCATCTGACCACATGATCTGGTCTAAAAATGTTGGGTCATCATCACCATTAATTAGTAGCCAATTGCTAAAGTGTAAACGTGGTTGGTGATCATTTGGTTAGAGATCCTAATGGCAGTGGAAATGGTACGGATGGTATCTCTATTGATGAAGAATTCTTCAAACAGTTGTGAATGGGATACCCGTATCCCATTGCACTTGTCGAACACTCACATGTAGATTTGCAATGACCATTGCAAGAACTGTAACTGTATGGTCTTCAACCGCATTAGGATCTTGTGGTCGCCTACTAAATTGTGATTGGACATTCCCAGTAGCCTCAAATTTCCGAATAAGTCTGCGAATTGTGGGTGCATTTGGATGGCGTCGTGCAGGAAAGTGTTGTGCATACACTCGTGCACCTTCTGCATAACAATACACAATGTCTACAAGCTCCTGTGTTGTGTAATTTGCCATTGTGTGTACTGAGTTTTAAATGTTTTATGGTAAAGTTTAATTTGCATACAGTTTGCATAAAATGAATCATCAATGGAAGTAATCTGTTCTTATGTTTTTATTGAATTAAATCTCTTGTTTGACACAGTGCTTGGATTGTACAATAAAGTTTGAAAATAAAACTAACCGCGAACCATTTGGAAGAGTCAAATAGTCATTAAAACAAAGTACTGTTTTGGTTTAACTGAATTAACATTTTTTTATTTTTTACCAAAAAAAGGCCCATTACAGCAATTAACGTAAAGACATTTTTAGACTAATTGAATGATGGTCTACAACTTTGTAATGGAAAAACTGCTCTATCTCTAATGGTTTAAGAGATGGAAAATAAAAATCAACCATTTTCATTGTTACCATTAAATTTGCCCACCTGATTTAGTATACATACATTCAAACAATTACCATACCTAAATCCAACTTTGAGAAATTGGAATAAATCTCTCTTCCTGAAACACCCTGTATGAAAATGCAATAAGTATAGGCAAATTAGTTTAATTCATTAGCAATAAATTTTGGAATATACACTGCTTCATTATCAGGCCTACAAACAATGATATTTACAATAATATTATTGTTTATTTACAATAATACTTCCCACTGGACATAATATGATTTTGTGTTTTGATTTAAATTAAACTTAGGTATTTGATATTGTTCCTTCCACAATCTCTTATTATAATTTTGACACCTTTCTAAAACACTTATTCATTAGGTAAAGTTGGAGGATGTAGTATTTTACAAAGGTTTCAAAATTATAATAAGAAATTGTGGAAAAAACAATATCATATTAATAAATTACCCAATTTTAATGTTAATCAAAGACAAATCATATTATGTCATGTGCGAGGTATAAAATGTAAAATTTTCTCTACGCCTGATGATGGAGCAGTGTGAAATTTATTGTTATTGAACTATACTAACCGTATCTGTTTATTACTACTGTAATTTCTAATTTAAACTTATATCATTCTTTATTATGTAATATTACACATTCTAATCTCCTATTATCTATGATTTTTATTTTTCAATTTAAATTAATATTGTTTTTTTTTAAATAAATAAGTTTACTGCTCACAGGAATGACAAATGAAGAGAAATCCAGCTTACAATGGCGTTTGTACGCCCACGCTTTGTTTTTCGAACTGCGGGCTGGTGTGTCTTCGATGACCAAGAGATTTTTGAATTTTTGGGTTATATAATTTCGGATCGGACACCATACGAACAAAGAAACTTCTCTTATATGCTAATCCCATCTTATTTTTGCGTTCTTGCAGCATAAAAACTTCATCATCTTCATTTTCTTCTTCCTTCATTGCATGTCCCTGAAAAAGATTAGCTTTTAAGTAATAATTTTACTTGATATAACTTTCAAAATCTATTTTCAATAAACTATTAATCCAATCATTTATGCTTAACCTACAATTCGAATGCCAGAAATTTTCTGTTCAAGATTTAAAAATGGTATTCATGAAAACAATTCCTAGCAAAGTTCTAGTCTTGATTTTTTCTTTCACAAAAACAAATTCTTTACGTGCTGGACGAGTCACACAGTGAATGAATTTAGTCGGCGAATAGACTACCAGAAAAACCAGAAATCGAGTCTATTTATCATTTTTTGCGAGTTACATCGTCACGAGGTTGAAAGAGTGTAACAAATTTCGCCCAGGGATGGTTCTACTCACTCCTCGAGGTAATGCACGGAATAAGGCCCAGGGATGCCTAGAATCTCCGCAAAATTAGATTTAAAAAAAAATATCAGAGAAGAGAAAATAAAATCTCGTGGGCTAAACCACTTCAAAATAAGTGATATTAATTACAGTTAAAAAGAACCAATTATTGCCATTATATTACAATGAGAATTCACCTCATAGAAAACTTTCGGTCAAGTGAAGCTTCTCATTGGTCCATTACGACCAATCAAAGCGTGATTACACTGATAATACACCACGGTGGTGTACTTTCAGATGACGTTATTCAATATGGTCAACTTGGATTTTAATTATATATGGGCGTCAAATAAGAGCCAAGTGAGAACATGAACTGTATATGTTTAATGCTCAAACTAAACTAAACTAAATAAACAATACAAACATAACAATGCAAACATTACAATTCAAATAACAACTTAACTATGTACCAATAAAACAATATATTCACTCTGGGATAATACGCATCATATTTAACGTAACGTTACGCAATATTTAACGCATCGTTACGTAATAATTAATGTAACGTAACGTAATATTTCACGTAACGCTACATGAGCTTTGCGAAATATTTAGCGTAACATTACATAATACTTCGCGTACCGATATATATCTTTTGTGGTATAATTTGGGCCCCGCTATTGCTTTTCTCCTATTTCTCCTATTTTCCAAAGAAATACCACGATAACCAATCAGAGTCGTGAATTTTTTTAGTAATAAATTTACTTGGATTTTAAACTTTGATTTGATGAATTCTCTTACCGAATACCACGCGAGCTCGAGCGATTGCAGTGCTCTCATTTTCCTGTGGTATAAGATCACTCGTGCCTACGACATTCGAGATCTTATCGCGCAGGAAAATTCGAGCACTAAAAACTAAAGCGACAATCGCCCCTCGCTCTTGTGGTATTATTACTGATAGTTTCCAATTTTTGTCCATAGGATTAGCTACCTTAGTTGAAAATTTGCATCAAGCTAAACATTCCTTTCAATTACTTAAAGATGAGTTTCCAAATGCCAATGCAGATTTACTGATTAAGAAAGAAATCTATCTATATACCTATATGAATTTTTGGGAAAGGTTTGATCAAAAAGAGCTTCCACCCATAACTGCTTTTGAAGATATTACAGAAGATAACTATGGCGTATGCTAATGAATTTTGGAAAGGTTTCAATGTAGATGACTTGGGCAGCTACAATATCACGACCTGTACTTGAAAACTGACGTGTTACTTAGCTTGCGTGTTTGAGAACTTTAGAAAAATGAATTTGAACCATTTAAAACTTGATCCTTGCCATTATGTCACCTTCCTTGCTCTAACTTGGGACATGGCATTTTTGAAAACGAAACAAAAACTAAGACTAATAACTGAACCAGACATGTATATGGTAGTTGAAAGAGGGATCAAAGGTGGAATTTCTATGATTTCCAAGTGACATGCCACATTAGTTTGGATCTTAGTTTTCTAGATAGAGGTTACCTCTATCTAGAAAACTAAGATCCAACAAAGCCAACGACGTATATTTTATACTTAGACATTGTAAACTTGTATTCCTTTGCCCAAAGTTGCCTTTGTAGAAGTACCGGCTAGTGAATGGAATGAAGAGAGAATTCTAAGTCTGGAGCTAAAAGAAAAGATAGGTTATCATTTTGAAGTGGATTTGGACTATCCGGTTTAGCTGCACGCATCTCACGACGACCTTCCTTTAGCTCCAGAACGTATGACACTTCCTGGGGACAAAGTACCCAAGTTAATTCCACATTTAGGCCCAAGATACGAATATTTAGTTCATTACTTTTTGTTACAATTTTGTGTAAACTGGGGCTTACACCTAAAAAAATTCATAGAGTACTTCAGTTTGACCAAAAACGTTGGCTGAAGGATTACATCAGCAAAAACACTAAAGCTAGAAAGCTGGCTAAAAATGACTTTGAACAGGATTTGTAGTGTAGTTTGCCAAAAATGCAGTGTTTGGCAAAACTATGCAAAATGTACAAAACTTATGAAAATTTGAGTTGATTACGAATAAAAAAAGTTTGCCAAGTGATAAAACCGTCATTTAAAAGCAGTAAAATTTTCAAAAATGATCTCGTAATGATAGATTACTTAAAACTAGAACTGTCTCTGAACAAGCCGATGTATTTAGGCTAAGCAATATTAGGGAGTTTGCGCAGAGCGACTTATAAAGGCTGCTTATAGCATAGGCTCCTATCTTATGGAACCGACTATAAGATAAGTCTGAAAATCCAGTTTGCGCACGATGCGTCCGTGCTCCGTCTCTCCGGCCCGGGATGCATCGCTGCTGGCCGGGACTTAAAGTCGAATCGTTCTCTCAGCGAATCGCGAATTTTTTAAAATTAATGATTTTTATTTTTACACACAATCATTTTATTATCGTTATTAACGCCTCTTAATCCAAATTGTGTGCTTTGAAGTGTATATTTATACCTAGTTCGTCACATCACCGCTTCAACGTACTTAAAAATGGCGGCGCATAAATATTGAAAAGTGACGGTTTCTCCTATGTATCACGTGACCAACCTATAGCTGCATAGGTACGCAAGGCCGCATAAGTCGCGCTTATAGCTAAAAGAAGGGCTTTGCGCAAACTCCTTATTAGACATATATAAAGTTTGGATGTATAATCTTCACTATAATGTCATGAAGAAAAAATCACAAAAAAATTAATCTCTGCATGTGCACTCATAAAAAAACGGTGTTGAATAACACCTAAGAAGGTGTAATGGGCTCGTCCTCTACGTAGCACCTAATTCGAGGTAAATATACACCCTTGGGTTCGGGGGTTTCTCCACACTTATGTGGAGGGTGTATTCGTACACCCTCTACAAGAGTACAGCTAACCTGTCTACAACACAATGCAAGGTGTGCAGTCAACCCCCTAGTGAAAGTGTAAATATACTGTCTACATCCTATCATTTTATAATGGTGTTCATGTACAGTTGTACACCCTAGAATGGATTAAGAGATTGCTTAATGCTGTAATTGTGAGACTTTTTAATTCTATAAAATATTTATGATGTCATAATCATAGGACCATAATGGCCATGCAGCTATTCGGCACCAGCATTTATCGCGATAGGCTCGTGACACGCTTTAACACCTTTTTTCTATGAGTGTGTAACAGATTCTTACATCTACGAGATAACGACTGAGGATGATGTTTATTAAATCCTACAAACTGAGCCGGCTTTCTAGATAGATTTATCCAAATATTCAGAACCTGACAACCACTAATAAAAGTTTTTTAAAAGTTAAAAGATGAAACTGCCTTAGTACTGATCGAAGAATTTCTAGGGCTAAGAGCTAAATGATATGCTTTCAAACTAGATGGTAAAGATTCTATGAGGTTTAATACTACGTTCGCACTAGGAAAGTTAATTTTGATTATGGCTTCAATCTAGATAAAGTCATGCAGTGCGAATGGAAGTCGACTATCATGATCTAGATTAAAAATCGCTAAACTAGATCAAGTCAATCGAGTTCCTTAAACTAGATTTAACACATAATCGCGATTGAAATGCCGTCCCAAAATGCACCACGCCAATCCTAATGCACCGCACCAATCCTGAAAAATAAAATGGCGTCAAGCATGCATACGGCCGATTTTTGATGTAAATACATTTCTGGGCGACTGTAGGGAGGGAGACCCACCATATTATTATTCTTATTATTCTTATTATTCCATATTATTATTGTTTTAGGCAGTTATCTTGCGATAACATATTATCGTAGGTAAACAAAAATATTTTAGGTTCCGGTGTAGCTTATGTCTTGTCTGTCTGGCTCGACTATGAGACAAGCTTGTATGCGAACGTTTCACGCTTGACATAATCGAGATTAAGAGGTTTAAAAATAGAACAATTAATCTTATTTTGGTGATTGTGGCGATCATCACGTGACCAATTGTGGCCAATCCCCTACAGGACCAGCTGCAGGGGATAAGCTAGTGTAAGTGCGAAAGTAGTATAAGGGTGTAAAGGTTTAGGGAGTTTGCGCAGAGCGACTTATGAAGGCCGCTTATAGCATAGGCTCCTATCTTATGGAACCGACTATAA
The DNA here is from genome assembly GCA_034686365.1 of Pachymerium ferrugineum. Taxonomy (NCBI): domain Eukaryota; kingdom Metazoa; phylum Arthropoda; class Chilopoda; order Geophilomorpha; family Geophilidae; genus Pachymerium; species Pachymerium ferrugineum. The sequence goes on from JAQGAS010002145.1 coordinate 12,243, forward strand.
GATAAGTCTGAAAATGCAGTTTGCGCACGTCGAATCGTTCGCTCGGCGAATTGCGAATTTTTTAAAATTAATGTTTCTTATTTTTACACACAATCATTTTATTATCGTTATTAACGCCTCTTCATCCAA
>JAQGAS010002146.1:0-12365 GCA_034686365.1 Pachymerium ferrugineum
TAACATCTACAGATACACCGCAAAGCACACCAATGATGAGATTCCCATCTGAGGTGGAAATAGCCCCCAGTCTATTTTCAATACAAGCAATTTGAATCTGGTTGGGTTGTTGGCATCAAATTCCGAAAATGTGGAGAAAATTTTTTAGCTATAGGGCAGGTAAGGAATTATTTGCATAAAATAGTCTAAATGAAGTAGTACAATTTCATATATTACAAGTGCGTAATTCTATGGGTACAAGCCAGAAGAAGTTTTTAAACCCATGGGGAGAGTGGCACAATTAATTGTGCTCATTGTAATTGTATGGCAGGGTATGTATTAAACATAAATCTTAGAACTAGTTTATATCCAAAATTATTCTATTTACTAGATTGGGTGAATCATGTTCCCATGTAGCAACAATTTTATTTTACCTAGTGGCAATAGGCAATAGCAGGAAGGAGAGGTCTTGTACTGATAACCTTTGTCAGTGGATAATTCCATCAGGAGTTAAACAGGTATATAACCTTACAATTAGATATTTTCCCAGGAAAAATAAATTTGTAAAAAAAATAGGTAAATAAAATTTAAAGTCGGAGTCTATCCTTGTGAAAGGATACTCAGAAATATTCAGTCGGCGCTGAGCCCTTGACATGAGGGTGGCTAGATGCCAATTTCGCCATCGCATCGTGCTAGGCTCATGTGCAAGTCGAGACTGAAAGTGAATAAGTAAAGACAATAGGCTTGACACACTGGTAGTATAACGTTAGAACAGTGTAAACAAAAACCCGATCTATCGTGTACGTATTACAAGCATTCTAAACATTCAAAATGCAAAGGAGAGGTGAGTAACAACGACTTTTTATGTTCTGTAGTAGCCAGATTGTTTTTCCAATTTAAGTCTTGACGCTATCATCACTTATCATCATCGTGTGATTAGGATATGCCAAAATGATGTTTACAGTTAATTTAATTTGGTTTTGCCAGACAGAAAGTGGTTCCGCTATTGAGCCTAGAAATGCAGTCATACCTTACGTATTTCTTGAATCGAACGCTATAAATAGGTTTACAGCAAAGATATAAAATTTTAAGTATCTTAGTTATTTTTCAACTCCCATGAGTTGCAGATGCACTTCCTTCAATCATGTAGACATTTTAATACTTTTAAAAAATTATTGTGAACAAGTTAGCTTTAAACAATGTCTTACATGTCCCTACTCTAAGAGGAAGTCTAATTTCCGCAAGTGCCTTGACAACTTGAATGTATCATTTCATGGAACTTCATGTGATATTGTTGATCTAGCAACAAATACAAGCATTGTTAAAGCAAAACTTGTAAATGCATTGTATGGTACACTAACTTGAAGCATCTAGAGTTGTTGCGGAAGCTTCCACAACACAATCGCCACTTCTTTCACCAAGATGTACCCCTTTACAACATAATTCCATACAACTCGGGCACGCCAGATTCGGACATTTGAATTCCAATTCCATACGAACATTACGCAATTGTGAATTAGTAAGAGGAGTTAACTTTATAGAAAAAACTAAAAACTGCATCTGTGATGCATGTGCCTTGTCTAAAATGGCACGCAAACCATTTCCACCAATAGACGGTGTTTCTGCAACTCTCGGTCTACTTCATTTAGATTTATGTGGACCCATACCAGTAGCGTCGTTAGCAAAATCTCGTTACATCTTTACCATACTAGATGACTATACAGGAAGTGTCTTTGAGAGGTTTTTGCGATTTAAGGACGAAGCCTCGGTCGAATTCCAGCAGTGGGTGATGGAAATTGAAAATGCATTCAACCTAAACATTGGAATTTACAAACAGACAATGGCGGAGAATTTGATGGAGAACCTTTTAAGCGTGTCTTGAAGGATAAGGCCATTATTTGCCAATCGACCAGAGCTTGGTCTCGTTAAGCTTCGTTTGAAGCTGTGTTTAGGGAGCTCCCTACTCATAGTCGAGCAGATGTCCACTTTGCTTGTCGAGATTGAAGGGGTTTTAAACTGCCGTCCAATCACCTATGTTTATTCCCATGTGGGTGATGGAAAACCACTCACTACTAGTCATTTCTTAACTGGAGGGCGGTGTGTGACTCTTCTTACATTTATTTTATAAACAGCTTTTGGAAGAACTTGTAAATTTTCTTAATGATTATCACCAGAAGTTATTTTCTGAAACAAAGTCCGTGAATCTTCTCCTAGGTCTCTGTTAGGAAAAGATCCTAGTCTAGTAGAATTCTGGATATACAGGAAGGCCTTGTTGGACTCTTTTTGATTTGTATTAAAGGATTGAAATGTAAAGAAAGAGAGAATTCCTTTTAAGAGTTTGAATACAAAAGAGAGAATTCATATCAACATGTTGATCCTATGATCCTAAAGTTCAACAACAATAATAATACAACAATAAATATAAGATCTTATATAAAACAGCTATTATAACAAGTAGAACATGATACCCTCCAATAACACCAGCAATTTCCAATGACATCGAGGAAACCTGTGTAGGCCCCATTCGCCATTACCCTTTACGTGAACGCCGTAAAGTTCAACCATATCAGGTCCCACTACCTCAGATTAGACGACGGCGTGCAGTTTTAAGAATGCGTGCAACTCCAACAATTGCATCTTCGTCCGTTGTCGGGCAGAGTACTTAAACTCAACACACTGCACATGCCAGAGTGGGAAATCGCCAATTTTGAAAGCAACCGAGTGCTCTCATTCGGACATTTGAATTCCAATTCCATACGAACATTAGCAATTGTGAATTAGTAAGAGGAGTTAACTGTATAGGAAAAAATAAAAACTGCATCTATGATGCATGTGCCATGTCTAAAATGGCACGCAAACCATTTCCACCAATAGACGGTGTTTCTGCAACTCAACGCTTCGGTCTACTTCACTTAGATTTATGTGGACCCATACCAGTAGCATCGTTAGCAAAATCTCGTTACATCTTTACCATACTAGATGACTTTACAGGAAGTGTCTAAATGAGTTGTTAATGTTCTCTGAGCCTCAACTAACGAGAATGCCTGGTGAAAGGCCATCAAACAACCAAATTTGCTCCTGGTGTAGGACTGTACTTCTGATGAGACCTAGCCTACTAATGTCGCTTTTCATTATGAGGTTTCGTTCACCGTTGTTGCCACATTACAAACCCAGCATGGGGTTTGTAATGTGATACAAACCCCATGGCAACTGATGGCAAGAACCTGCACGATCCAAACCTGTGGCATACGACGAGACTATGGGTCCCCTGACTGGTGCCCGCCACCCCAATCACAATCACATAGTAATATATATGTGGGTAATTTGCAATTGCGTTTTTGTTGTAATTGTAATTTTAGTTGCCATGCAGAAACGCACAAGAAAGTTCAAATTGGGCCAACACCTGTAGGATTTTGCTAATAACTATGAAGAATTAAACCAGAGTTGGGAAACTCCATAATGGTTTATAGAGGTGTCAATTGTGCCTGTATAAAAATAATAGCCTTGCTTGCAGGTGAAATACTGAACCTACGCCTATCCGAAAAGAACTGAACATGCAATACTCCCAACCTACCATCGACATAACGCCCTGCAGTTTACCACCCACTTGTAAGATTTAAAATAAGTATTTACATAAAACATTGTAAAATACTTTTATGACCTATTCTAGATCAGCTAATGATTGACAGAAATAGGCGCCGAGAAGATGAAAGTGATTTTTTGGGAACTTAAATTAAGAACAAATAACAATAAATTTTTTTAAGTATTTCACAGCTTCGTATATGGGGAGTGTAAATGTTAAAAACTGTACGATTTCGAAAAAGCAGGGCTTGGCGAGTAAATGAGTGGGCAATCCAACAAGGATTGGACGACATCCGCCAGAATGTAGTTTACCAAGCAGGTGTGGGTCATTTGTCAGCAGACAGATGGGATGCAGTAATGAACATCATTTTAGCATCTTTGGACAATGTCATACCAAATCAAATCAAAATCAAAACCAAAATGCCGGCAACCTGGCCAATAAGTTCCGGGTTGATTACTGGATAAGTACCATTTCACACTTTAAAAGAACAGTTAAAACAGTTAAAAAACTGTTGGGCCAAGCGAAACAACAGCACATGATACCGGAAAAATTCTTTACCATTCCTGAATCTGTTGCCAAAATGCTTTTGACTGCCGTTATCTATTCAGGTGATAATGAAAAACATTTTCTACTATTAAGATAAGATACCTGTAAATTACGATAAATTAAACCCTCTAGAACACGACATGGCGTCGTGTTGTGTTGGCCTCCCAACTTGCAACTTATGCCTTTTTTTATTTCTTTTTTTAAAACTTTTTCTTACTTTTTTTTTTCTAGTGCCAGAGAGTTCGCATGCAGACCTTTCCACACCACCAAACAACAGCCCAGCAATAACAGCACGGGGAGGCCAAAGAGGAAGCCACCACCACCACCACCACAGAAGAAGGAGTGGCTTTTTTTTTTGTTACGGGCTATTAGTCGAAGATAGGTTGGGATCAATTTCCTTAGAAGGAGGTGACGGGCGCTGCATGGAGTTTGTGGTGTGACTGGTTATGTCGCCCACTATGATGGACGACGTGGACTAGGGGGCCGCCCAGCTGGATTTGAGATGTGAGCCAACACATTCCAGTTGCGGATTACGTAACTCCCCGCGTTCCGTGCCAACACCAGATGCACGGACCAAAAAAAAAATTTATAACGGTTCAGGCCAAGCTCTCGTAAGAGACGTTGCGGATCCGCAAAAATTGTCCAGCATTTTCCACAAAAAATAAATGGTGCAGAGAAACTTTTGAATAAAGAATAAAAGATCTTTAGATAAAGCAACCACTGGGCACATTTAGTTCCAATCAAGTGGTCTGTTTCCTAAATGCGCTTGGATAAGTTTTTACCAAAGCACGAAATTGTATGGATTAAAAACTAAAGACTGCGAATGCTGCAAAGTTTATAAGAGAGCTACGTATAAAAGCTTTTATGGCTATAGTGTTTGTAGCAAAAAACAAATTCCTTTTTTTATTATTTTTTTATATTATCAAAAGAAATACGGATGACAATCCGGGCGGCAATGCGACTGCTGCAGAGTGGTGAAAGATGCCATGTTTAAATCGTTTTATGGGAATTCCATTTGCATTAATAATTCTTATATTCTTATATAGAGCAATTATACTACGTTTGATATCTTCGACCCTCCAGAACACGACATGACGTCGTGTTCTGTAGGGTTGCCTGAATGCCAAATGTGCAAATACACATTGGCAAAACAAATGATTCCATGGGAATAGAGCAGAAGAATCCTTTGCACCCGTTACGCGAATGTTCACTGTCAGATTTTTTATGGCCCTGGCAGTATTTTTATTATCCTAATTGGAAGAATTACATCGAAGAAAACAATTGTGATGGAAGTTGCCAACAACGTTGCAAAGATTGTAGATTTCGCATTTTGAGGTACATGGATGAAAAAAAGGATAAAAAAAGATGTGCAATCCACAAAAAAAATTGTCGGAACATGGAAATGAACCTAATCTTATAATTAATTCGCATATGTTGATTTAACGCAAAAACTGCAGTGAGTGGCGAAAGTTACTAATTAAAATTTATATTTTTGTAAAAATGTATAAAATTTCCCTGTCCCTATCCATACAGAGAACACTACATCAATGACTTGGGAATACGATTTTCAATGGAAAATTGTATTACAATTGTACATCTCCTACACCACTTAATTCATTTGAACACTTGGAAATGTGAACCAACACCCCAAGTGAAAACTAGTCAAAGCGATTTAAAACCGATGCAGTGGATTCCAATTGCACATCTGGGGAAATGCTTATTATTTTAGATTCATTGCGATAAAATACAATTGACGTCAGAATGCCACATCGAAAACAATTCACAATAAATTAAAAGCTATTCCGGCCCATCAATTATGGCAAGAAGCTATTTACATTAATAAAAACCTACAGGTATTAGACGCTGTTATTGGTTTTTTTAGTGTTCGACATGTATATATGTTAAGCAGTACTGACAAAATATTGACTTCATCTGCCTTGATTTTCGCTATTCATTTTTACATACCATGCCCTTTTTACTTAATTGATGGAATTGAAGCCGCACTGGGTGTTCGTAACCTTCAGATGTCCAACAATTGGTGGAGATTTTAAAAACCCAAAGAATTGTTTCTTTCTCTCTCTGGTACCCCAATGACCTTCATTCGGTAATTCGGTACTGGAGGCAACTAAGGATGAAATAGCATTTACAGACAATTTCATAAAGGATCTTGGCCAAGCTGCATTTGTACGATACCTCTTACAGGAAATGGAAACCCATCAAAGGGACTATTTTATAAAAATTAAAGACCAACGGGAGAGGAAGGTTTAGGGGTGGGTGGATTAATGTATCTGCATTTTACCCCAAACCCGAAGTCAGTTGACATCGGGCGTATCTTCTCTGGGTTTGTGCTGAGTAAATGCTGTGCGAAATGGGAAGAGGCACTATAGTGTAAGTTAAAATTATCTTTTAACCCTTGTGGACTCCATAAAATTTCTCTGCCTGTTCAATGAATTGGCCAAAGCTACTACGAAACCAATGTTAGCTGTGGCACCAATGCTAGCCGTTGCGCCACCATTGCTTCTAGCACGGCTATCCCTCAGTAAGATCAGTTCTCCTTGATACAAATCTACTAAAGCTAATAACTCTAAAGAATTAAACTAGAGTTGTGAAACTCGATAATGGTTTATAGAGGTGTCAATTGTGCCTGTATGAAAGTAATAGGCGGCGCCACTACCAGAAAGTACATTTCAAGGCAACTCAAAAGGTAGGTTGAATGACATAATAGAAATATCGAAGAAGGCGGAGGCCAGCAACAGCTAAGGTCATACGCGGCGAGTGCAATTCAAGGACTGTAGAGATCCCACTTCCTGATTGGAAGACGTCTGCTTTCACTCCCATCCCTAGCGTGGAGAAATTGTCGAGTTTGCGAAGCCTGCAAAGTAAAATTTTTTTAATCTATAAATTCTTTTTTTTTTTTTAATTTTTTTATAGAAATATCATCAGAGAAATATAACTAAGTATACAGATGATGACCCATGTGGTGGGTATTGCAAGCCCAGATGTTACCAATGTCGGCTTCGCATTTTAATTTATATGGACAACAACAATACTACTACCAAATGCGCACTCCATCAAAAAAAATCGGCTTATCACGGTAAAAAAAAAAAAAAAAAATATTAATTCCTTTTATATATTTTATTTCTTTTTTACAGGCAAAAATGAAAAAATTCCTGAACAAAACCAATCCGACCACTAGCCAATAGAGAAGAGAGAACATTGTGGAAATTGTGGAAAAATCGACAAGCTGCCATAAATAGACTTTGGACTCGTTGGTCAAAAGAATATTTAACTAAAATTGAGGGCATTCCAAAAGATGCATAGCTCAGATCCAGCATTAATAGATGCATTGTACAAAATAAATGCGGCAGCGAACATAATTAACCAACGAGATTGAGACCAGAATACATCTATCATGTACTTTACTCGAAGGTCGAAGCTAAAGCTGCAACTTTACAGAAATTCAAAAATATGGGTTATAAAAAAAAATTAGAGTGAAGTAGGCCTCCCGATTCCGACTAACGAGTTGGGGTATATCCGTGTTTAGCACGATACGCGCCCATGTTGGTGATCGACTGTAGAGTCTGGGGAAGAATGGGTGTTTGGCTGCCGCTCCTAAAAGAAGTCAGATATCGTGATTGCCGTTGATCAACTTAGGTCCGAAACATTTAGTCTCTCGAGTCATTTTTCTGTAGAGTGTATAAAGTGTCTTAAGCACTGCGCAAATGAGCAGCAAAGTTGAGGTTTATATAGACAAATGGAGCCAGGATGCTTCCAAATACTGCCTAGACGATGGTCTACTTGTCCGCTACGAGCTTAATGGAAGCGGAGAAGCATTTAAGGTCGTCGTCCCAAACCATATGAAGTACAAAGCTCTGTGGATGGTGCATGGACATCCATTGTCTGCACATACTGGAATTGCAACAACATTACACAGAGCTAGACAAGTTTTTTATTGGCCAACTCTAAAAAGAGATGTCACTCTTTGTTTCAAGTTGTCAACGTTGCCAAGCTTGCAAACCCAGGCGAGGTCAACACTTAGAGAAGACATCATTAGGACCATATGTTCCATGGGATACCGTCTCCATTGATTTGTGTGGCCCGAGAACTCCAACAAAACGAGGCAATGTGTACATCTTGACCATTTTGGATGTAGCTACCCGTTGGCCTGAGGCTTTTGCTATGAAGACACCTACAGCCCAGAAGATCGTTGAGCTGTTGAAAATCAGCTCTGTCAAAAGAAAGCTATTATGTTATTTCAGCGTGATTAAATTAGCACACATTTGGGATTTTTCAACTAAAGGAGGGAGTTAAATGAAGGAGAAGGACAGGCGGCTGTAGCAAATGTAAGAGTACAGGCTAAAACGGCCGAATTCCCTGAGTTTCCCGATGAAATTCATGACGCAGTTTCCTGTCAGATTTCCCGTTTGCGTCTATTGATACGCGAATGTGGCAAAATGAGTGACGCTGATGGTAACGATGAAGTGCCAACACCAAATGAGCAAATCAAGTAAATCACACTTAATGAAATGGATGACGCCTAGTTTAGGAAAATGGTCCGAGGAGGAGACAATGGCAGCCGCAGAATCAGTTTGGGACAGACGGGTCCAAGACCTTATCGGCTCAATCAGAGAGGAAGCCAGGGAGGAAATCATGACCGGGACGAAATTTTTTCGTCCAATGGCCCAAATTTAGCCACGATTCAAAATTTTCTGTAGTCTATTAGGGCCAGGTAATTGCCATCACGAGGCAGTACAGTAGAACATTTTAAAAAAAAAATCATGAATGTAACGAAGAAAGTAATGATCTCACGCACGGTGTAAGCATTGCATCAACTGGTCCCACCACCTTGTGTGTGATGCACCCAAATAGACGGACAGAATCTAGGACTTCAAGATGAGAACGAAAATACTACTGTGGTAACCTTGTTGCTACCCACCACGCACTATAGGGTCGCCGATAGCTCTTTCAGCAATATACGAGCGTCTATTACAAGGTTATTTTAGAATAGACTTTTTTAAATTCTTAAAAGAAGAAATAATGTTCCAGACCGTATGTTTTAAGGAGTTTTTTTTAAGTTTTGTAGAGATCCCACTTTTCTCTTTTCTTTTACAGATCATTTTTGCCTGATGAGGAGTATTATCGCTCATAACCTGCAAAAAGAGAGAAGGTAATGTTCATGTTTAATTATTTTGTAATAATTATTAATACTTAACAGGTCAAAGCAAGGCACTTCTCATGTGAAATGGAAAAACAGCAAGATGGCACATCTTGAATGTGTAATGCTCGTGCTCTGAGACATATGACTCGGAGGTCGAGTTTATTATTCCCTAAATCAATTAGACTCAATTTTGGTAAACTCCAGGGGAACAAATATGTACTCAATATTGTTAGTTGATTGTTTTGTAACTTTAATGTTACAAGTTCTTTAAGACCTTTGAATATATTATTTGGTGTAGATGATAGTTTGTTACTACTACTGTATGAAATATTAGTGGATCAAGTTTGATATCAAATTGTGATCGAGATCCAAGTAACGCAAAGAACTGCCCTTAAGCAGAAGCTCACCAAGGAGTTTGTTACAAACGAACGACAACTTATCTGGGGCGACAACAACAGACGAGTACAGGACCTGAGTTCGGCAGCGAACCCACAACTTGCGACGATATCGGATCCACGTGGGATTAAGAGAAATTGACGCGGAAATCTGATAGCTCAGATGGCGGCAAACCTCTCGGGATATAGATGTGATACTTATTAATGGAAATGCAATAGAAGGCCTTGAGTTAGCCGACAATAACGAAAAAATATCATCACTGGTATTGTTCTTGAAAGCGTTGAAGGAAGATTCAACTACCTGGTGAAACACGAGGCAACGCGTGAGAAAACCCTTAGCAGTTTTTTCAGTCTTACAATTTATGTGAGACACTATCAACTAGGAGAATTCAACTACAGCAGCCCAACATTGGGCAAAACAACCGAGACGGACAATTTTAGGCTAAACCTTCAGGCAAATAACGCCGTTAGCATTCAAGTAAAAAAGAAGAAAGAAATGGAAAAAGATGCAAAATGGAAAAATATACAAAATAAAAAGCTAATGTCAAGCCAGCTTATGACAAGCATTTGGATATTCAACATTTCTCAGGCAATAGCAAACGAATGCAAATTAAATTTTATATTCTGTTATCTAGTAAAAAATGTTGAATATTATATTTCAAACTTACTTTAGCTAGTAGCATCTTCCCACATCCCAGTCTCGCATCAGAAAATATGCAAAAATACAGATCATGCTGATAACAATGATAAACCGACCGGTACCTAGGTCGTCTGCGGACGACCTAGGTACCGGTCGGGTGTCTTACTTAGTAGCGCAGCCACCACACTGACACTACAATTCTGAACTATAGACAACTGCAACCAAATCAAATAAAGAAATAATCGAAGAAAGTTTGTGACCAAGATTGCGCCATGTGATGAAGAAAAAAAAGTTTAACGGCACCGACAACAAAGTTCATATGCGGGGGGAAGTTAAAAAACAGAACCAGCAAGAGCTCAATATTAATCTAAACATTCAGAGGACCATCAAACAAAGAATATTGAATCAGAACCAAAGGGGTTGATGATCAATCACGTGAGGTGCGCGTACATTCGAAAAAGTCATTATGATGCTTCTTGGTAATTAAAGGAAAATGCCTGCTGACAATATAAATCAATCACGTGAGGAAGAAATTAAGTATAAATAGAGACACAGAGAGGAAGACGGGCTCTCACCCTTTTAATATTGATTTTTTTTTTTTACATATGCTTCAACCTCAATGCAATTTACAAGGGCTCACTTATTGACATCCCACAGACAAACATCCCTAGAGCCTCAATCATCTGATGGACTCAATGACAGAATAATTAAATTTAATGTATGGGTGAATCGTGAAATAACACTTTTCTTTCTTTAAGGAAAGGGGGGAGGAGATCCCATTTAGAGCAAATACCCTCCAATTCCTTTTTTTAATGTATTGAAAAGTTTTCAGCACGTTTTTAGCCTGCCTACGTGGGACATAAAAGCACCGTTGCACATGATCTGTGACAGGCCTATGGGACTGCTGTGACTAATTGTAGAAATGGTACTCCTGAACAGACTGTTGTTTATGCAACAGCTATTGGTGATGCAGCATGTAATATCAGAAATGCTGCAGGGCTAGACGAAACCATTGTGGCACATAGCAGGCAATACACAATTTAATTATATGTGTTTTTTATAAGTGTTTGTGTATATAAAACAAGAACTCTTGCTACACTAAAGCACCCAACTATACAAAAACCAAAATGCAAACAACACCAAAAACGGAGAGAGAGAAAAAGAGAATTAAAGCTTGACGTCGCTAGCGGAGCCAGTCCAATTGCGACGGGACAACATATCCCGTATTAAAGTAATACAAGAACACTAGAAACGCTTCTGAGTTGTATTGAACGTTTTATCGAACTTGGGACTACCATAAATTCAGTTTGCTGGAAGTGATATTCTGGATTAAAGGCTCGACCGTAGACCTATATAACTGTTATACAGGTCTATGGATCGACCTAAACCTTCAAGTGAACAACAGTCTCCATTTTGAATCTTCCTGTAAGATGCAAGGCTATAAAAATTGCACAAAATGTGCAAGTCCCATTTACTTTGATTTTTCCCAAATTTCTCTTCTTTCAGCTTCTCGCGTTTTAAATTGCTCAATGGGAGCAAGGAACATTAGAACCAGCGGTTAAAATATCGACAATACCTTTGCCTAAGTTTGATGGCAGCCTACACGTTATATCGAGATAGATTTACTGGAAACCCGCTCTCTTATCTTAATTCATTTTTCTTACATATTTAGATAGCTCAGATCCAGCATTAATAGATGCATTGTACAAAATAAATGCGGCAGCGAACATAATTAACCTACGAGATTGAGACCAGAATACATCTGTCATGTACTTTACTCGAATGTCGAATTTTTTTTTAAAAACCCACATTTTTGAATTTCTGACAGTAACAACTGTAGAGTGAAGTAGGCCTCCCGATTCCGACTAACGAGTTGGGGTATACCCGTGTTTAGCACGATACGCGCCCATGTTGGTGATTGACTGTAGATTGCAGAAGAATGGGTGTTTGGCTGCCGCTCCTAAAAGAAGTCAGATATCGTGATTGAGTCTAGAGAACTGTACAAAATGTAAATTCTGTGAGAAGGCAATCGCCACTCTCGTGACTAACATGGTCACTGGGGAA
>JAQGAS010002147.1:0-12363 GCA_034686365.1 Pachymerium ferrugineum
ATTAAAGATATTAATGATGATTTAACTGACTATTTAGAAACTCAAAAGAAAATATTCGGTTGTAAAGTATGAGTTTTTTTAAAAAAAATTCGTTTGATTCGGTAAGTTTTATGAATAAAAACCTTATGTTGCAGGTTACGTATTTTGGGTCTGGGAAAAACAGATTTCAGTTGGAAGTTCCAGATTCTGCTACAGGAAAAGCTACGGATAAACACGAATTACAATCTCACCGAAAAGGATTTAAGCGTTACTGGACAAGTGAAATTAAAAACTTATTTCTCAAACTAACATCAGCAGAAGATAAAAGAGATGCAGCCTTACAAGATATTATGCGAAGAATATTTGCAAAATTCGACAAAAAGTAATTCAGATTTACAAAGGTGAATTTTAACTGATTAATTTTTTATTTGTTTGTTTTCTTTTCAAGTTATAAAAAGTGGGCATTAGCAGTTCAGTGTCTATCTGTTCTTGACGTTCTGATTAGTTTAGCCGAATGTAGTCGTGCTGGATCATTTACAAGACCCGAAATCATCCCATCAACAGACGATGTATGCTAGAAAAAAAAAGTTGTCATAAACACGATTTTATACTTTTTTATTTCAGCCCTTCATTGAAATCAGAAATGGTTATCATCCATGCGTATCTAAAATTTTCACAGCAGACAATTTCATTCCTAACGACACCTTAATCGGACTAACTGATGTAAATACAAATAAATTAAGTTGAGTAACTTTTGACTTTAAACATTTTTAAAAAGGTGAATTCAGGAAATACCAATGCAAAAATCATCATCTTATCTGGACCAAACATGGGTGGGAAATCAACTTTGATGCGTCAAGTTGGATTACTAGTAATAATGGCTCAAATGGTATATTCATGACGCGATAACATTTGTAAAATTTGCTAATATTTCCTATCCGTTTGTTTTAAAATTAGGGATGTTACGTTCCTGCTGACAAACTTCGTCTAACACCTGTGGACAGGATTTTTACTCGTTTAGGCGCTAGTGATAAAATTATGTCGGGTAATTATAGTGTTTAAACTTACAAGAAAATAATAGATAACTCACATTAATCACACAGGTGAAAGCACATTTTTTGTTGAACTAAGCGAAACAGCATCAATATTAACCCATGCCACTAAAAATTCTTTGGTTTTGGTAGATGAATTAGGTAAACAGTTTAAGTAAACATTTTATCATTATTTACAATGAGAATGATTTATCAGGTCGTGGCACAGCTACGTACGATGGAACAGCAATTGCTTCTGCAGTACTCACAGAACTGGCTGAAAATATTCAATGCAGAACATTGTTTTCTACTCATTATCATTCACTTGTTGAAGAATTCAGTTCAAATCCTTTCATTAAACTAGGCCATATGGTATGTGTATACCTTTTAGCACTTGTTTTTCGTATAAAATTTTTATTGTTTTCTTGTTAAAGTCGTGTATGGTTGAGAATGAAAATGAAGATCCAACGGAAGAAACCATTACCTTTTTGTATAAATTTGTATCGGGTGCCTGCCCAAAGAGTTACGGCTTTAATGCTGCTAAGCTAGCCAGTATTCCTCACGAAGTAATAACATTTTTTTTTTTTATAATTTTGATGTTCATCTCATTAGTTTATCTTTTAGGTAATTAAAGTTGGTTATCTGAAAGCAAAAGAATTCGAGCAGAATTCTGATTGTAGAAAGACATTTAGGTAAAACAAGTTAATTTTATTCACCCACATCCTACTAATTAATCTATATCCTTTGATAGGACTTTATTTGGAAGCGATGTTGATTCTAATGATATTATAAAATGTGTCAAGAAGCTGCAACTTTAATTTTTTTTCTTCGATAAGACACACTTTTGAATTTCTTTTTATGCAGAGTATTAATTACTGTCAACAGTTGAATAATGTTTTGTATTTGTATTACTTATTTTGTATTGTATTAAATATAAAAAGTTGATAAATACATATCTTTATTAAACAGTAATTTATAACATTTTTAATGTAAAGCGTTGATTAAATATAATTATTGATAATAACTAAATACTTATATGCAAGTAAGTTATACATTAATCAAATTCCACAGGTAATGTGACGCAAAGAAAATGGAATTTTCCTGCAGCTTCAGTTTAAAAGGTTTCAGTTTTTCAGTTCCAGCAACAAATCCTTGAATTTCACTGGAATCACAACACTTGCTCCAATGAACTTTAGTGATAAGAGAATACAAATTGTGCGTATTTTTAAGTTTCTTAAAAGTTTCTTCACTTGTTTTTTTCTCTTCACAACGGTTTTCAAATTCCATTTGAATCTCCTGTTGCTTGTCTTTCAACTTCAAAACGTCTACTAGGTTGTTGGCAATTTGATCTTCAATTAGACTAACTTCCTTCTGCAAATCGTCAATCTCTTTGAGGCATTTTTTTATCTCATTATTATCTTTTTCCAGCTCCGACATCATTTCTTGGGCATCGTGTGCCAGAAGGTTCGTATACTTTAAAGGCTCCATTTTGGCAGCAATCGTCTTAGAAAAAACCAAAGATTCTTCTTCATATTTCTTTGCTACGTCAATACAAATCTCCTCTTCTCCGAGCAAAGCCATGACAATTTTCTCGCTTAGTTTTCCGTTACTGCACTCAAATCAAATCGAGCGGTAAAGTAACACACGCCGAGTAGAAAAAGAAACTTGATGTCAGTGTAATGCAGTTACCACGGCAAAAATTCATGTAGAATGACGTCATTTCAACACGGTCTAAATGAGCACTCAATTTAAACAATGTTGCAAAATCCCAGTAGATGTCGCTAGAATTAATAGATTTACGTCATCAATTTACCAAGCATGGCGGTCAAAGTTTTGGGTTCCCTGTCAGCCTCGGCAGATACACAGTTAGTAGTCAATGTGCTCAGTTGTTTACATATGTGCTGTCCTCTATAATGATTCTTAAGTTGAATATTAACTGAATTTGTGCATTCTAACGTTATTACACAGGCAGTCCTCTTCATTACCCGGTTAAGGCATTTGACAGCGGGAAAACGTCAACGCCTGTGAGACCAAAACAAGTGAGTGCATCTTGTAGTAGTGTCGCTAAAAAAATCGCTATAAACCTTTAAAAAAATGACAAATGTGGACAAAGACAAAATAAGACTTATTAATTAAGGCTGTAAAAAAATGTCAGGCCCTACACGGCAGAGATCGTTAAAAGATAGACTGAAGGATGGAATAACATTACCTTTGCAGTAAGTCTTTTCTTGATTTACTCACACAATTTCGTATTCACGTGATTTCTAAATGTCACCTTTACATTTTCCTTATGCGTGATCTGATTACGTTTGTTTACACTACACCAAACGGGGTATAGGGTTACGTTTGTTTACAACGCCATGCGAACGAACAGCCGTCGCGTGATTTAGAAATAATTTTTAATTATAGTATCGTAAATTATTATTATATAATTTTAACAAATTGTTACCGTTAAGCGGTTATCAAATTTAGGAGATAAGTAAAATTAGAGATACAACATCAAGGTTGATATTGATAATTAATAAATCACTGCTGCTCTTCATAGTCCTGTATCGACAGAGTTATGCACAGATATACTGACCTTTTTAAAGGTAATTCATAATTTAAATTTGATTTACACAGTTTTACAAATAAGTTAGCAGTTTAGGGTTGGATGTTTTTTACCGAGCACTTGTGTCAACAGTTGAACACTTGTTTATTTGCTTAATTAAGAAAAATTGTTTTTTGTTGATGTCATCAACATTTTTCTCTCTAAACAGCTTCCTTTGTTTATTTTTCTAAAAAAATACAAATTGCACAACTTTTACAGTTCTATTAAATTAATTTTCTCATAGCAAATTAATTCAAACTTCAGTGTAGCTCTTAAAATCTTCATGTCATCCATCCTTTTTCAGCTACAACCTTTATAAGGGGTGACAGCTCGTATAAACTTTTCATGTCTCATTTCAACAGTTATTATTTATGGGGACATTTTCAAAATTATCTAGTCATCATCACAGTTTTTGATATGAATAATGTGTTAAGCACGGATAAACACTAACACAAATTGCCAATTTAATCACTAGGTGGCATTCAAAACGGAAGCAGTCAAATGTGCGCGTAATGTTTGGTTATTGTGCAGTGAGGAGGTGGCCTTTAGGGCCTTTGCGGTTTTGATCTCTCAACAGCTCTTTCGATTGGCCGTTTGTTGCCAGGTGCTTGCCCATGAAACGTGCGTCTCACTTTGAATCTTAATTCTGGTTTTTTTGAAAACATTTCCGTCAATGAAGCGTGCAAGATTTTGAATTTAAGCAACATTTTTTGGGAATTTCTTAGGGAGAATTAGGCGTGGCTCACGCATTTTCGATTTCACTTTTCAAGCTCAGGCATGGACTATTTTCTTAATTTATTGTATGTAAATAATAATTCGTTTCCAGCGATTTTTACATGTTGGAAATAAAGCTGTTTTATGAAAACACATGTAATTCATTAACACAAATTGTGTATATGCAGAATGTTCTTGTGTAGGTAAATAAGGTTACATTTCTATAACAGAATCGATGTTCAATTTCAAATGATTTAAAATATAAACAACTGCTATATTTAATCATACGTTTGGGAATGAGAAAGTAAATCAAGTGGAAATGTTGTTCCACATTAAAACGTAATTATAAGTTTTGCGGTAAATAGCGACCTGGAAATAAAACATTACGCAACTAGGAAAGGAAAAGATAAGTTTTATTTTAAAGTTTGAAAGTTGAAGAATACGGTTACTAAAAGATACTCTTTGAACAAGTCTAGTGAGATTAAAGCGTTGACTAGACAGGAGGTAGCCATTTGGTATTCTGATTGCGAGAAAATTCGTATGTCGAGTGATTTATTTATTCTATAGAATCAGGTTGGTGAATGTTAAAGCGCTAGAGGTTTTTTTTTTTTAGGTGGTTGGTTGTAAGGTCTGAGTTTAAAGAGTAGGCGTTGTTTGTATTTAACTTTTTTTTTATTACTGGGTGGGAAAAAAGTGTTTATATAAAAGAAAAAATTATTCTAGTTTGCAGGAAATACGTGTGTGAAATTCGATACACTTTTGAAAAAATTTGTGTTTTTAGAGGTGTAAACATATGTTGAATTATGAACGAGATACATCAATAGGGCTTTTATCTATTGCGAAATCTAATAATGTAAGTAGCGTAAGTAGTATTTGCAAAAGAAACAAATGTACTTGATGTAGGGATATTGAGATTTGGTGCCACAGGGGCCAATTTAATGAGTCAACCGAATATCAAATGCATAAACTGATGAAAGCACTCATACATAAGTACCTTCCAGGACTTTTTCAATGATTTTTATGCATTGAAAGAAGAGAAGGGTACATTTGGAAATTTTGTGAGGCGGGACACTAGCCGCATTCAAATATTAAACTAAAATGTAGCTTACGTGAGTTTAACAACGTGTGACATCAGAAGTCATGGTCCGCTACAAATATTAGTTAACAAGTGTGACGTCACTGGTTGTAAACTCACCTAAGCCACAGTTTAGTTTAATTTTCTATGCGCCTACTAACAAGTTATAACCATATTGTAAAAATCTCATAACTTATCAAAAAAATTACAGTAGAGACACTTTTAGTTCAGGCTGTTTACTAACTCAATATAAAATTATAAATGACGTTATTAGAAATGCAAGTAATTGGTTGTCAAAACTGAATACCCTATAGAAAGCTAAACTGCGGGATTAGACTTTAAAGGGATTTGTTCCAGTTTTGCACATTCTTGAATGTTAATTTTAGAAGAGAATGTCACATTGAATTTATTGTAAAGATAACAAGCACTACTTTTTTAGACTAGCTAATGCTTATATGGTCAACGTGGACAAGGAACATCTTTGATTTAAGTGAATTTTTTAAACGCACATTGCAACTTCCGGTCTAAAACCCAAGGTTAATGCATTAAAATAGCCCAACAACTACGTAGTACACAAATAAGACAATCGAGTCAAGGTTACAAGGCCGTCAAACTCGGTTATATTTTTATACCAAGTAATAAATTTGAACAATAAAAATCTACATATCTTTCCGCTTACATACGCTTTATGTCGGGTTAAATTCCTTTCTACCAACTTAGAGACACTTGAATTTGCCCTTGCGGATCTTTTAATATTACATGTTGCTTTTGTGTTTATAACCCACAGATGTGTATGTAATCTATAATATTGGTAAACAAGCAATATATAAAAGACATACAACAAGACGTAGAAACACTAATAGAAGAAGAATGCAGAGGAAATGAAATTATCCCGAAAGAGTTACAAGAGTGCAAAAATGATGAAAATAAAGTATCATCCTATACACACACAAAAACTCGAGGGACTTATTCATTCTACAATGCAATTTCTTTTTTGCATAAAGAGTAGAAATGCCAGAAAATTGCTATGGAAAAGGAAACATAAACCTTGGCCCTAATTTGGAATGAGTTAATTGATTGAGTAAATGCGTCGTATTAATTCACTACAGTTTTTGGGTCATAGGAAATAGGTTTTGGACAGGAAATTTATTTTTAGACTTGGACAGGCATTTTTTTTTTTTAATTTTTTTTTTCAATCTGCAATGTATTTACATGGGAAATTACGTCTGTGCGTCATTTTGTCCATTGTCGTTATCAGTAATTTTATGGAACCAGTTCTTTGGTTTATTTGTACATATATTGAACGATGCAAGAGGACATTGAATCAAAACATTGTACATTTATGTTTATGTAATTGAGGATAATAGTATTTGTTTTGTGTATAGGGCTTTGTGTAGAGTTAGTAGTTCTTTTTGTTAGACAAAGATAAGCAAGTTTATTAGAAAAGTCTGTGCTTTTAGAGTAAAAAAAATTGAAATTGTAAAAGACCATGTTTAATTCAATATTAAAGTGAGTGGTATACAAGTTGAAGGTAATTTGATTAAACCAAACTGCTTAGAAAAAAGTAGTAAAACTGTCTTGTTGCATGGAAATGGAAGCTAGTGTTGTGTTTTTGTGGTGCCCATTTTCATTTTGGTTGTGATTGGTTTTAAATTATTCATAGGATACCCTTGAATTATTAATCACGTGTCGGGGTTTTTTTTTCTTTTTTCTTTTCATCGAACCATTACTTTCAACTCTTCGTTGCTTAAAAATTGGCACAGGAAAAAGAATTTTTTTTTTTTTCTATTTACTTTGCAATATTTGAAATTAAAGGAGATTGTTTACAGAAAAAAGTTTGCGGTCATTTCGTGCGGTGTCGTCCACTATCTCTTGTCATTTTATTTTGTTGAAGAAGAAAAATATGGCGGGTAGTTTTCTGATTATCTCTAAACAGAATTGGGCCAATGTAACGGAAGTAATGGGACCACTAGAACCTTGTTTCACTTGATGATCTATTGATCCATAGTGTGTGGCTAGATTACTGTGATTTGCTGCTTGTTCCCAACAGTTCCCAACAGCCTCCTTGCTGTATTTCATTTTCAAAATGGTGGAATTATGTTTTTGTTGCGTTTTCGTTTGGAAACCGTTCTTCTTCCTTGAACTGCAATATCGAAAGAAATTGGGAGGTGTTTTCGAAGTAGGTTACAAAAAAAAAAAAAAATGACACGTAACTCGGATGATTATTACGAAATTACTGAGTTATAAAAGTGCGTGAGAAAAAATAATAAAAAAAATATTTTATTAGAGTATTGTATCAAGTTAAATTAAATTTCCCCCTATTTTTACGAGATATTATTGATTAATAAATTAAACTTCTGTGCAGTATCCAGTAAGTTTATAATTTATAAGCGAGATTATGGGGAAACAGCTCAAATTGATTTAAGTTAATTATGAAGTAAGAAAATTTATTGAGTTCATTTGATTCTCCAAATTGAAGATAAAAAATAATTATTATGGATGTCAGTTCAGTTTGAAAGTAAAAACGGGGATTTAGTTACACCTTTGTGGTTTTTCCCACAAGCGGACGATTTGTGATTAAGTCGTGGTAATTAATCTTCAACATGGCGAATGATTCTTTCCTCTTGAGGATTTGTAGCTCCTGGATACAGTTTCCTGGCAACACGGGAGGGTTAAAAAAGAAGACCCCATCTTTTTGTGACATGAGTACAGAGCCAATTTCAATTAGGTTTTGTGTCATGTACACAATGAAAAAAAAGGTTAGTTGGGAAAG
This sequence comes from Pachymerium ferrugineum, assembly GCA_034686365.1. Classification (NCBI taxonomy): domain Eukaryota; kingdom Metazoa; phylum Arthropoda; class Chilopoda; order Geophilomorpha; family Geophilidae; genus Pachymerium; species Pachymerium ferrugineum. The sequence continues at coordinate 8,163 of JAQGAS010002147.1, forward strand.
TTTAAAGTAACGTTTCGTGAGACTAGAATTCCACATAGTGCAAGGGGTAATTTTGAAGTAACGCCGCGTGTGGCGCTGTGGGTTTTAGAGAGAGATCACGTTTTTGAAGGTTGGATTAAGAGAATAATGGGCGATAGAGTTCGAGTTGAAAAGAGACACGTTGTGAGAAATTGCTAGTTGAGTTTCTGTCAGTCAATAAAAAAAGATTTTGAAAAATAGTTTTACTTGACTCTTGTTTTTCATGATAAATAACTAGGATTTTTTTACTAAACGAATTATCCGCTTTCGTGCCTTAACGAGTTTGAGGCGGAAAAAAGAAAATTCTCTCTAGAGAATCCGTCACGTGTAAGTTAACGTTTGCTTTATCAGCAGAAAAAAGAAAATCATTCTGAAATCCAAACCTGAATTCGTTGAAAGTTCTTTGAAACTATTGAAATACTTCAAAATGAGCATTCTCAAGATGATGCCGCATTTGGGTTGTCTTTACGTCATTGATGGATGGGTCTATTACCATCATGTTAAAACCCCCAACTTCAGGCTACTTTAGAATTTCATTTTCAAAAGGAAATGAATCCGCTTACAGTAGCGTGGAATTACACAAAACAAATTTGAAGAGCCATTTCAGGTTTTTTTTTTTTCTACCTCGTTACGCATGAGTACAGGAAATTATTTTTTAAAAAGACAATTCGAATTTTTGTGTGGTTATATTTTTTTTTTATTTCTTTTTTAAAGTTCGTTGCTCGATAACTTGAAAGCTGTCAAGTAGAATATAAGCGGCATTGAGAAATGGTGTGAAAAACCTTTGGTGAATTTCTAAGAATTTCTGTTGAAGTGCATTGTGAATGGCACTCTTGTGTGTATGGGACGTGGTTACGATAATTCAAGATTTAATGCCGCGTTATGCGGCACGGCGAATAAAGCGTCGGTACAGGTTGAAATGCTTGAAGCTAGATTTTGTAGTAGTTAGAAGTGAAAAGAAAAAAAAAAACTTGGGTGTTTTAATGCTCTACTGTGGAATAATAAATTTACTCACTGCGTTATTGTCTACTAGAATCTTGAAAGCGAAAGTTTTTGTTTGAAGAAAAATTACAACCCAAGGACAAGTTTTGCTTTGTAGTAAGTATATCAACCCAGAACGTTGCTGACCCAATAAAATTTTTATTGACATTGCAACACTTAAATTTTTGAATAAACAGAACTAGATTAGTAGATTTCGAAATTGAGCAAATGACTTAGTTGCTAGGAAAAAGGCAATTTGAAGCTAAAAATAAAGTTGTTAGAGAAGAAGAATTACTTGGTTTGCGAGTGAGACCAAAGCTTGAAGTTTGTTGTGCTGGAACAAAGAGCTAATGTGTAGGCGAATAATGAAAATGGATATGCTTGGCACTTGAATTAATTGCCACATTAACCTAAGCAAGATGACCCCTTCTCTTCACATCTGCTCAACATATTCATCAATTTGCTTTTGTTTTTGTCGCCATGTGTTATAGCTGACTTTAATGCAATATATCACAAGGTGAAGCACAAAGTTTTATAATATTGGGATATTTAAATGTTTTGAGCTGTGAATAGCAAAAATGCTTTTTGAGTGGGTCTTTTTTGTTGCAGTTTGCTTTATGGAAAATCAATTAGGAAATGTATTTGATCCATTTTCAATTTGCAAATTTTGCCTCGATCCATTTTGGCCTTTTGCAGTCCATTGTGTGGTTGGATTTGGACATATAATCAATATGAATGGCTTAAAGTGAGACGCACGTGTTAGGTGAGTCTGCAAAAGAGATAAAAGTGGTTGCAACCATCGGCACTGCACTCGCTGAGAATTATCTTGAAATGCTGGTAGATGCCTTACAAGTTTTCTGACAGCTTTGCTTGCTGATAACACCATCTATTGTATAAGTGCACAATTTGCTGCCAACTTGCAGTTCAACGTTGAACGGGGAAGGACAAGATGGAGAAACGACGGCAAAGACAAGTGCAATGTCTTATAGAAAAGATTGGAAAGGAGAGGATAGGGTTATCGCAAACTTATGTAGATGGGAATTGCTAGATTTGATAGGTTAGGAGCTCGGTTAGGACGGGATGAATGGGTAAAGACGGTATAAAAGATGTAGTGAATCTTTGAAAGTTTAAAATCGCTTTGCAAAGATTGGTTCAAGAACAAATGTTCTGACATAACTTTAAAACTAATTAAATTAAATCGACAGAAGAGAAAGATCAAACCACAAATTTTAAACTTTAAAGAATAATGTTAAACATTTCATTCAGGTAAACCGATATTATTTTGTAGAAGCAATGTTGTTCAACCGCAGGACGGAAGGAAGTTGGGTTTTGGGCAATATTTGCATACGTAGAACCCAAAGGGAATCTTGACAAGCTGTTCATCACCATTTAATCATGAAATCGGTTTGATGAAATACAACGTCCTAAATTAATAACTTTACTTGTGGATTAAAGTTTAACATTGTTTTGTTTAAAGCAAGAGGAGTTCAGTTGACTTGAATTTTTGAATGAAATTGAATTTTTATGAGTTTGCATACATGCATTATGAATGGAGTTAATATTGGAGGTAAAAGAGCAGGTACATTCATATATATATCAAAAAATTGAAGCAGTGCAGCTTATTTTGTGAGACAGATTGAGAAATTATTGCAACATTATGACGTTACATCTTCTCAATCTGTATTTTATCTATAGCGGTAGGGCTGTAAGTTTGTCTTCCTGTTTTTCGCCACATGTCGTGTATGTGTAAGTGTGCAGAATCACATTTAAAATTCTCAAAAACGTTCAATAGATCTTAAAAATACGATCAAAAATACGAAGCCTACTCTCAATTCTGCTACCCGAGTTCGCACCCCTCTAAAACCTAGTAGCCCATCACACGGTTGTCATCTATTCCCCCGCAGATGAATGGGGCGATGTCACTTCGGCAGTTCTAATAATGGCCGCAGTTCTAATAATGGTGGCGCGTCAGTACTACCGGATTCATTTCCGGTTCCAACCAGAAGTACCGACGCGCCACCATACTGCGGCCATTATTAGAACTGCCGAAGCGACATCGCCCCATTGGTCTGCTCGCGGTGCGCAAAGATTAAAACTTGTTCCGCAAGGGGTTCGCAGTTAGTTATGTTGCAATGTTTTACGTTTCTACTGCTTACCTTCAATGTGATCATAGTGTAAACCTTTCCCTTTTATTTGGGCTGGATAAAGGTCTTTTGTACCATTCTTTCACCCACCAATACTCATTCTATTCGTGAGACCCTGTTTCAACGATACTGAAGGCAAATGTTCGAAAAATGTAATGTAATAACTATCGAGCAGAAATACACTTTAAAAAGCTATCTATCACACAAAATAAGAAATTAAGATAAGAATTTTAAAGTAAAGCTTTAGATATTAAAACGATACAACGAATCGGACGTGCGTAAGAACAGTGAAGAAGCTTTTAGGATTTACTGTACGTAATCTTTTTTCTCTTCTTGTGGAACATGAAGGCGCCGATGAAATCTTTGAAGATTGTACGTGAAGACGATATGTATTGCCACCGCAACTTGGCAAGTGGGCAAACGGGTGGGGGTTGGATACCACTGACTGAAGGAAGTGTGGTCAATAGAAGTCTTAAGAATTTGGAGAGGTTTTTCTGGGTGAACACGCGAGAGTTATTGCTGTGTGAAGAAAGAGCAAGCGAAAGTAATGGTTAATGTCACTGTTCTTTCGGAAAGTTTATGTGTTTAGGGACCTGGGACTAGCGAGCAGAAATTCTGAGAAAAACTGATGTATTGCATTGTTATTTTTTCCAAGAATAAATTTTTCTTCTTACATATGTTTATTTAAAATTTTGATCACTAAGGTTTTATGTCTTTTTCCCGTTTATCTCTTTTTTTTTTTTTTTTTTTTTTTGGATAACGTTCATCAAGAATTGATTTTGGGAATTAAAGCAGCTTTCCCTAAATTGGTTTATTGAAGATTAACAGTATTTAAAAGTTGTTGTTGTGTTGTTTTTTTTTTTTTAATTGTCAATTTATGTTACAAAAGTTTGCAGGTGAATTCTTATTTCAAATTTTGTTACCTCTGCCACATTTCAGAAACAAATGGAAAATTTGAATTAAAATTGTGTGGGTATCAAATTAAAAGATCATCTCAAATATTTGTCCTCACTTTGTCTACAAAATATTCGCATTCTCTTCTTTGAAAGCTTCTCTCT
>JAQGAS010002148.1:0-12363 GCA_034686365.1 Pachymerium ferrugineum
AAAGTGTACTCGGGGACAGGTAACAAAAACCAGAGCCCTAACTGCTTTATGAAGTATATTCAGCTCACCCCCCCACATTAAATAAATGCGACTTAGTTGTATTGAAATAAATTTCAAAATTAGGAAATTAATTTGCCTGATTAAGAGCAAGAAGGGCCAAAAGACAGTGCCATCTGTCCCATTGGGCAAACTCAGCAGAAAAAACGGACGCAGCAGGCGGAATACAGCACGCCTCAGACACACCACAAAAACAAACAAAACTTGCAGACACACGCCCCCCAAACTTAGAACCATCAGAAAAGATCGCCCCAAAATCATGAAACACCGCTCTATGATGGAAAAACAACAAACGGAAAAAGAGAGACGGTATAGTAGCAGTCCTTTAGCAGTTGCAAATGGCGAGCATCAAAGATGTGAACCAGAGCAACAACAATCGCAAACATCTCGGCAGAAAAATTAGATGCGACCACAAGAAACTTCACTGGGAAACAGTGTTCGTGGTTCAATGTTGAGGTATGAAGCGAAAGGATTAAGCAACGAAGATATGAATTTTGGGTAACCGCTTCTACAGTTATTGGAGAAGGGCAAAGACAGGGATGACAGGGCTGACAGAAGAAAGCAATACTACCAATTGTGTTAGCACAAACTCAAACAACTGATACAGAACATATCGAAAAGGAAGCTGGTAGATTTACATTTTGGAGCAGTGCTGTGTTTATTCTTTATGCTTTCATCGACAGATAATTAATTTAAACCTACGTTTAACTTACTAAAACCCACTTGTTCAATAATTTTCTTCCAAGTTGCATGTACCCTTACAAAAATATGCCACTTATTTGAACGGGACCAATGTCTTCAAATTTTGTCACTCCCCTATTGCTAATTTCATAGTCCTACAGTAAAATAAATTTTGCATTTAAATTTACAGGCGGAAAAAAATAAATTGTTTAAGAAACACAGGAACAGACCCATAATGTAGGTGCATAATCTACACCATATGTGAGAAATATAGAACATTCTTTGTCATTTTTCAAAACCAAAAACAACGAGCTTACCATTTCGGCTGGTATAGGATCAAAGTCAAAGCTACATTATTATTCAAGCAAGCTCCTCACCTGAAAAAAAAACAAGTTTGCCTGTTTGGTTTTTTTTTCCAAGAGCAAATGGACTTCCTGAAGCGACCTAGCCTTTTCATTAAATATTCTTTACATTCGGTATCGAAACATATTGAACCATGGCCACAAGTACACAAGACAAACCTTCAAGTATATGGACAAACAATTGTAAATATAACACCACTTTCTTTTTGGAAAATTCAACGGAAAAATTACTCGTTTCTAACGAATATTCAACACAATTACAATGTTGGGCGGAAATGATAAACCTATCTAGAGCCCATACAAGTACTGGAGCAACCCAAGTATAATTACCAAAAAACAAAACTTGTAATTGTAGTAAATTGAAGAATGGAAAAGAGAATACACGAAAGAAAAAAATAGAATGAGACCCCTTGGACAATTGGTGTCAAACTTGGGCCATGGAAATCCTGGTGACATTCTAAAAGTAGAAAATAATTGCCAAGTGATGGCCTTAAAGCAAGCGTATGAAGAAGAATTACGCCAAGAAAGAAAGAAAGAGAGCATAACGTCGCCAGCGGCTGCCAGGGCCATACGCGACGAGACAACAAAAACTAAAACACTAGAAGACTAAAGAAAGAAAGACACGAAGAACTAAATCAAAATGCAAACTAGAACAAAAGGGCAGAACAAAACCAGGAACTTGAAAACTTCGAGGTAAACTAAATAACCGCAAATAAGCCCGTACCCAAAATAAATTGCAACACTTTCTGCAAATCAGAAAAAGGTCCCAAGGGGATTACGCCAAGAAGTAATACATGAAATTTTTATGTATAATTATCTGAATCCATTGCAAGGAATAGTAATACCAAAGTTAATGTACCATTATATTGATGAATCATGCGTTTCAATTGGGTGGTAGGGTAAAATTGATTTGCCTAAGTTAGTTATGGACAAATGTAATATAAAATTAGCTCTAATGGAGGATAATTAATTACACACAATTGTCGCCGTTCACTGTTCGACTTGAAAAATGGCGGCGAACAAGGGATAAAAAAAATATTTTTCCCTCCTTTGTTTTAGGGGTGGAGATAAACCTCCAAATGAGCACCTGTGACCTGATTATTGAGCTGGGCAAAGCATCAATTGAGAATTTTAAATTATTATATAATTGCTTGCTGCAACACAGTCCAGGTATTAACGAAATAATTTCAATTAAACTTATGTGAATAATCAGTAAGCCACAAGTCCCACGTTCTAAATCTCAAAATCGGCGCGGAAAGGTGGAGCACAACAGCAACCCCCAACTATAGTCGAATGTTCGTTGTGTTTGGGCGGAAAATGGATGAGGCTCGAAATTGGAGGCCCCCCCTGCGCAGTTATGCGGTAATTGCGACTAGGGTATAAATGGATCCCACCGATGGTTTCGGATGAATATTCGCGAAAACACAAAGTGAGGGATCTAATATTTATTTGAAACAATTAAATACTAACATCGATTTTGGCATTCCAGGTCATGTGCCCGAAATGCCATCAACAGCATGATATGGAGTTCCGAGAAAAGATAGCCAAAAGGAATTGGAGACGTGTGCCTTTGGCCACCACCATACTAATTCTCCTTTTCACCATCAACACCTGTGAAGCTGGTGGTGGAAAGAAACCAGACCGACAAGATAGAGAGAAAAATCTTACCATTACGGGAACAAATGATCCATCAAATTCGCCGGTGTCAACTGTGGAATTAAACACCCACAACATTATCATACGCCTAAGGGATATTGCCGAAGATAATATGGTACGCCAGCAACCCCAGCGATTTCGTCAGGCACCGTATTTGGCGCCTCATTTTGATCAGATCCTCTTTCGTGGGGACGAATTGGATCGTGACATCCCTAAACTCAAAACTTATGAGTAAACTGCAGATTTACATTTCCAGCCAGAAGAAAAATTGTTTAAATAATTCCAGAAAAAGACATTAAAACCACAGAAAACAACCGGAAATACAACTCTAGCTATTTTATCAATTGTCTTAGCATTCAGTCTTTTACAGAACCATAATATAGATGAATAATCTACACACTATGGGACAGTATTGCAAATAAAACACCAAAAGGATCAAATTCAAAACAACGCCTACATTATTAATCAAGCAAGAAAGATCCTCACTTGAAAAAATTTCACTTTTGTCTGCTTGGATTTTTTCCAACATCAATCTACAGAAAACCAAGTAGCGCCCTACCCTTTTTATTAAGAATCTAAAATAACTTGGGAGAACATTCAGCATTAGGTCAATCAAACACGTTTGAATTCACAGTATATTCACCTAGATCACCTGAAGTTATTTCAGAAAAAAATAAATCGCAAGAGTTACAAAATTTACCAATGCATTTTTGGCGAACGAATTATGACAGCACCTTTCTAAAAGCGGAACACAATAGAAAAGCAATGGCCGCAAAACAGGCATATGATGAAGAATTATATTAAATTTAATCTGATACAAGCCTTTCTTTTAAAATCCTACGTACATCTGACAAATGAGAGAAAGAAAAGAGGCAAGGCAACTTGTAAGTTGCAATGCAAGTAGCAGGAACTTCAAATCTCGCTATTGGAATCCTTAATTTTTTTACACACTTGACAAAATGTATATCGCTCTCCATCTAATAGACATCCAACAAACTCCATACTTGTACTAGTAAAATGGATTATTGTTGAATGATGCAACTCGATCAACAGCTGGAGATTCAATGAAAACCACCAACTACTTATAAAAATAGAAAAGTAAAGACTAAAATCTTTATAAAGTACAAGTTTAAGAATTTAGACGTAGAAGAAACAGCTAAAATGAGTCGGGGGTGATACATTTACATATGTAAATCCACAAGTTCATAGGCCCCTTCTTCAAGCAACGAGAATTAAACGCGTAGAATTGTTTGCGAATGCGAATATCCTTTAACATTAAAACACTTTGCTTTTACTTAAAAAATTTAGGTTTTAGACATTTTGTGTGAGTGCGTGCGTGCAAAATAAAATTTTATGTAATTTTATTAGAATGTTTCGAGTTCAAGAAAGGTTTCCAGGAGCAGTTCCCACGAGTTGCTATCTTCATAGCTATGTGGGGTTGGGATACAAGAACCCTCTCGACCGCACCAGATGGTGGAGTCGGCCGTAGTTGGCTTCATCACATCCCGGCCACGGGAACTGTACGCGCCCGACTGGAAGAAGCGGCAGCCGCCGAGTCAGATGATAATTTCGGGGGTTGCCTGCTGCCCTTCTTCTCAGCGAGTCGAAGGGAGAAGAGGTTCAACTCATCATTAATGAGACAGCGACCAACATTTCGATGGAATAAACAGAAAAGAAATAAATTTTTCAGTCGATCAAATTTGCTAATTATGTGGTCATAGCTATCCAATTGTTGTGAATCCCCAAGTGGGAGTTGGGACATTTTTTAAGAAAAGACTACAAATTTTAATGTTGAAGAAACTAAGGTATCTAGATTATTTAGATGCACAATTATGAGTATTTTCTGCACTTAAGACTTATTACTCGTCAAGGAATCGAAGAATTCAAATAGTTCTTTTCCTAATCAGTCTGCCTTCATTTTCTTACTCATAAATTTGTATGAGAAAATTGTTAGCATTAAAAGATGGGGGTTCATTGTTAAACTGCCATTGGACGAATTACTTTGTAAAAGCAAACTGACAGATTGAGTAAACTGCTGGTTGAATACGAAAATTTAAGGAAAAATGTAACACATAATAACACACAAGAAATTGTATAATAAAATTGAAGAGAAACTTGAAAAAAGAATCAAACATGCAGCTGCAAATATTGCATTACAATCGACCAAAAACAAATTTTAGCCATTGCAATTTGCAAGTATCGAAATCACGTGAAATAACTGCTGAGGGATATTAAAAGCCTTCAATTTAAACAGTTGGGAGGTTTTAAATGCGTAGGAAGTTAAGAGATGCTTTTACTCGCTTCATAAAGTATTCTCGGTAACTGGTGACCTAACAGCTTTATGAAGTCTGTTCAAAGCTCTACGTTATTAAACGAGTAGTCAAATTAAGAGAGAAATTATATAATTTCGGAGTGTATAAACTTTCGGAACACGAATAGACTAATTCCAGGTAAAGTGAATACACACCTAAGAAATGTTTAGTTCGCCGACCAAAAACAATAAATTATGGCCATTAAAATTAACAAGTATCGAGAAAAAATATCAAGTAACTGATATTCGGACAATTTAAACAGTTGAAGATTTTTAACGAGTGGAAAGTCAAGACATGCTTTTGCATCTGATTAGGGTTAAGTAGCGATGGAAAAAACCCACTCGAGAACAAAGGATTGCTACTCGTCTCCCGCTCTCTTCGTTAATTAAAGTTTCTTCGCACGTTATTTCCAAAAACAATGATTAAATTACTCACAATGTTAACAGTAACAACCTAAGACTACCATAGTTGAGTAAAACTGTTCTTTTTTCAATCAATGACACGAGCAAACAAAAACCACTCCTTCGCTGTCGCTTATCCCGGGAAAGAATGAACCACAGAACACAACACGCATGCGCAATACACGTATCACACATTTGTTTGGACTGTATCCGTCCGCGCCTCAAAGTAGTTTCTAACAAATTCAGGCAAACAATCTCTTCTAACGAATTTTCTCAAATAAAAGTACTAGTAATTGTGCAGAATCACGTATAAAGTAATCGCTTACCTACGTATTATTAGTTTTAGGACACACGATGCTCAAACTGTTCGTATCATAGTCCGTTCACTATGTTGACAGCTAGTGGCCTCTAGCGGGTGAATAATAAACTCCAGTATTTAAATTTTGACGGAAGGGGAAAAGAAACAACTTAAATTCATCGGATAATAAATTGGTGCCCTTGTGAAATTTTTTTAACAATAAAATTTTGCGAATTGTTGCAACTTGCAACAAACCGTATAATCCTCAAACTAAATTCTCAATGTACTCACAGATATTACATTTAGCGTTTGAAGGACTTGGCGGTTATTTCTGTGGTTGTGTCATAAATCATTCATTAACTAATTTCAAAATCGGAACACTGTCTGCAGTGCACCCAACAGATGCAGAGACACTAGAAAAAACCTGAATTAATTGAATTGGGTACCCTAACGATGAAACATACCGCCAACTCTCGGAATTTAAAATCCTATACGACCACGAAACACGCAGGGCCGGCCCAAGAGATTCTGGCGTCCCGGGCAATCCTTGATTCTGGCGCCCTTTTTTTTTTTTTTAAAAAAATAGTAAATTCTTTATTTATTTTATTAGAAATAAAAATAGAAAAATTTTTTCTGGCGCCCATTTTTAAAAATAAAAAATAAATTTTTTTATTTTTAATTTATTATTTCTCATTTTGGCGCCCCCTGAATTTCGGCGCCCTGGGCTGGTACCCGGTTGCCCCCCCCCCCCCCTCCAATTTTCAAATCCTAAAATTCACGAGGTAAATTATTAGCTGACAATTACAACAAAGAAATCTTTTTCGAATTCTATCCTATATTCGATTAATATTTAAAACGTTTACCGTGGATATTTATGACACAACGACAAAACAGGAGAAGTTTTGGTGGCAACTCTAACTTTCCATGGCCATGGGCAGGAAATATTTAATTCATTATTAGCTGACAAACCGCCTTAGTGACTTCAAAGTGACAAGCCGCGGTAGATAATAGGGTCATATAGCTCATCTCTTGTTTTTTTTATCTATTTGTAGAAAAACCAAGGATTTTGCTGTGCTGCAAAATTGATAAGAGAGGAACCTCATGATTTCGAGATGCAAAAGACCCAGCTATGTTTACCTATTTTTAAGAGTACATTAACATCTAAAATCAGAAGATTCTCACAACTTTTTTCCACTCTACAAGATAATCTTATAACAGAAAAACTACCTATTCATGAACTCGAATTTAACTGTGAATCAAAATTTAGCAAGCACGTCATTAACCTCAAATATTGCATGTTCCCTTTTAGCACAGCTTACTTGTTCAGAGCGGACAAAAATAAGCCGTTTTATAAACTTAAGTATTTTTAGCAGGAGGCACACTGTTATTAACTATTTTACTAACAACGGTGTTGAACTCGTTTTTTCAATTAATGGAACACCATATTTCACGACTTGAAGCCTGAAGAAGAATTTCGAACACTGTTCGAAATCCCAAAAATCCCAAAAATCTTGAGACAACACTAATTTCGTTCGAAGGGGTTAAATCGCCACTTTTTACAAAACAAATCGGCACAAGACTGACCAAGAAAATGGCTGAAACCAACGAAGTGTACAGACAATTTGTGTTAAGTTGTTAAGTTGGTTTTTCCCGAGTTGGGTTAAATTAACCCTACAACGAAAAAAATGCAACTCTAAGTAAATTCAAACTCCAATAACTATTTGTCATGGAAAGTGCGGGCAAATAACCGTAATGTCAAGGGTTAAGAAACCCAAAGGAAACACGCCTCAGGACTGACTGTACCCAGGGACTCTGACCTGGGCTGTCCGCACGCCTCGTGCTTGACGCCTTGTTTATGGAACATCTGAATGGACTCCTTGTCTGACATTTGGACTGAATTCATCGAGAGGGACACTTTCAACATCTTGCCTCAAGCCTTCGCAGATGACATCATGCTGGCGGTATCAGCGGGTTCACTGGAAGCCTTGGAGGCGGCTCGGGGTCGAATGGGGGTATTTTGGAACCTGGATAAAATCAAAGGAAGACTAGAACCCGATTTAGTTTTTCATTGGAAAGGCCATCCATTAGTAGTTTTCGAATTGAAACCACCGCAGAAAATGCTAACAACAAACATTTTCGAGGATTACAAGGAAAACCGGGAAAAGATTACAAATCTTAATGGCTTGGAGGCGGCTTGGGGTATTTTGAGACTCTCGTTGACTGCGACTAAGACATTGGCCACCTTCTGGACCTCAAGATCGAACTGTCGGCCGCTGCGCTTGAGACTGCAGGACGTTGCCATTGTTTTCACTCGGAAGTTAAAATATCTTGGCTTCGTGTTGGGCGATAAGTTGGCCTGGTTTCCTCATTTGGATTACACCAGGGAAAGAAAAGCCAAATTTGTTTTTGGTGGCGGGTACCTCATGGGACCTCGCTCAGCAAGCCCGGCGTGCTATCTTCTTATATATGGAAAAATATAAATCACATCACTCCCAATTATCACGGAACGCGAGTGCACTTAGTAAATATGATGATAAAAGTTTTCAGGGATTCAGAAACCATCAATTTAGTCGTACAGTACAGAGGAAAAAGACCAAAACAACACAATAAGTATATTACACATGCTCACGTAATTAAAACAAAAAAAATGAAAAAAAAAATAAAAATTCATGCATTTTCATTAACAAGAAGTTGTAATGTACGTTTAAGTAAGAAAAACGATGGTTATGAGGAAAGTAAAGCACATAATAATGTATAGAGCCCGGAAAAAATTGAAAAAATAAAAATGGCAACAAGATGCAAACGACGGGCCGAAGATGAGCCGGACGTTGCGTTAAACTGCATTTTGTCGGAGGCGAAATTCGAGGGATGAGAATTATCGCCGCCGAATGCATTGGTCAATGGAAAGAGGCGACGACTTAATCCGTCCAGCCCAGCACTACTCGGATGGAAACTCCGTATGATTTGTAATCCATTTGGCTAGTGTCAGACGTATTACAACTGGACGATGGCCCTGCAGCATGGAGAGACTCACGTATACACTGATCAGAAACATAATGCAGTAGTCTGGCGCTTTATCATGTAAATAATTTGTGAAATTTCCAACGTAATAAATATCAATTAGAGGGCATTCCAGTTGATAGTTTTTACGCAGTTGGATGCAGATCACAAATCTACTTTTGTGATGAATTGATCAGTGCAGTGCTTGATCGCCTCGAAAAAATTACTGGAAATTGAAGAAACCTAACAAGACGCAGAAAATTTCTATCCACCTGTTGCGCATCAAGTATTTGAAAATCGAATTATAAATTTATACCAATATGCTTAAACAGCCAGACAAACCATTGAAATGTATAAGTTTTCGGAATACATATTACTCATTTACCTAATTTTATCCCGAATGTATTCGTATTCACAACTTGCATTTTTACTTAATTAGCCCCCAATTAAAAACAAAAATTGATTGCTTTAGACAATAGGAATTTTAAATTTGTTATTTTTTTTAATTTTTAAATATATATGGAAAACAAAAATTTTGTAATATATTTACATTCCACTATCATCACCAGATGAGCAAATTACTTAGCAATGGGGAAGTGAAGAATAAATTATTTAGCAATGCTGGGCTACGAAATAGGAAGGAGCTGGGACAGGCGAATTTTTAAATCCTGAACTTCACGAGGTAAATTATTAGCTGACAAACCGCCTTAGTGACGTCATTGTCCTTCAAAGTGACAAACCGCGGTAGATAATAGGGTCATACAGCTCATCTCTTGTTTTTTAACTATTTGTAGAAAAACCAAGGATTTTGCTGGGCTGCAAAATTGATAAGAGAGGAACCTCATGATTTCGGGATGCAAAAGATCCAACCATATTTAGATATTTTTTAAGAGTGCAAATAACATCTAAAAACTCTCGTCGCACAGGTCCCGGGTTCGATTCCCACTGGGAAGGCTTAGACTGGGTCATTCCTCCACTTCTTCCTCCTCTTCTTCTAAAAAGCCATGTCACACTCCTTCTGTGACTGTTCAAATGCTCCCAAAAATAGGGTTCATTGGGTCGCACGGCTTATACGAAACCCAGAACAGATAAATTAAAAAGTAATTCATTTAATTCATTTAAAGAGACAGATATGCTGATGCACATTTTACAAAATGGCAATAATTATAGCAATATTGATTTAAATAATTTACTTTAACATTTTCGAAGAAGACTTCGACGAGGTGAACTCACCGCCTCGTCGAAGTGCAATAATAAAGGCTATAGAGGGATCGCTGCGGCAAAAGTCGGCACACCTGCCGCCAGACAGGAGGTCTTTGCTGGTTAAGACCAACAAGCCAGGCGCGTTCTCACTCAGGCAGAATGGTCGACTCACCTTCACCGCGTGGAAGGACACGAAGACGGTCTAGTTGTTGTCCACGGACGTGGACCCGGTGAAAGCACCGCCGGGACAGGTCTTGCGTCAAAGCAAGGGCAGGAAGGGAAGCGTCGTCTGTCCGGCCCACGGCTTTCGCGTACCAATGCGGCTTCAATGGCGTGGACAAGTCGAATCACCTGGTGTCGTCGTCGTACGTGGGACGTTGGTGCAAGGTGTGGCACCGCTACCTCTTCTTCCACAAGCTGAATCAAGCGTCGGTGAACGCGCGAATCAACATGCCGGCCGGCTCGGCCCGATCGCAGACGACGTTTCGTCGGGCGTTGGCCAGCCAGCTGTTGGAGAAAGCACCCAGGTACGTACATGAATTTAAAATAATGGAATATTTCTTTTTTTTTTCTCTCTCTTTTCCGGACACACGAAACATGAAAGCCATGCGACACAATCCTTGCCTTAGATGTGACAGACATTATTTTTTCTCCTCTCAAACTGAATCCTATCAATGGACAGACATTTTAATTCTAGTTATACACGATTTGATTTCAAAATTTTGTACTAAAAGCGACAGACTTTTCACTGTACACTTTTTTGTTGTCTTTAACGAATAAACTTATTAAATTTGTTATATATGTGACAGACTCGAATTTTTTTTAACGAATAATCTTTTAATAAATTTGTCATATACGTGACAGAATCTAATTTTTTTTAAACGCGTATTATAATTACAAACGTAAGATACGTGACAGACTAAGGAATTTTATTTAAACACGCGTATTATAAATACAAACGAAATATAGGAGGCATTAAAAACCTTTTTTTTTACCACGTGTGTGATAATTACAACCGTAATTCATTTTTCTCACATTTTTTTAATACAACAGAATGGCTTACAACAATTACAAACGGAAATCTTTCAACATGATTGACGATAGAGACACACAAAGAAGAAGACTAAATGCAACAAACAACAGAGGTAGAATATTCACACGTTTTTTACCGTGGATCACACAGTGGGCTGCGGAGGTCAGCCCGTACCACTTGACGGACACTAGGCTTTATTTGTCAAAGCGGCGGCCTTACATTCATATCCCTTTTACACAGAATTTACTTTTTATTTTAGGCCCCTCGAATTCATGGAACACGAATTGGACAAGAAGACCGATGGGATCACGAGGCCCACGTGGCGGGTTTAGCCATGGAAGAGGACGGGCTCAACAACTGTAACCCCTCGGACTGAATTCCTTTTTGTAGGGGACAATTCACAAGTTACACAAGTAAATCAGCGACAGACCCTTGCAGACCCTCTTGATGATGATGTTGCACACTTTACCAACTGACCCGGTCTTTAGAACCGAAATTCATGTCAAGTTATGGCACCATGCGGCTGAAGGTGGGGCCGATGACAGAGACAGACATCTTGCGGCGGACTTCCACATATCGAAAGAGAGACAGAAGCATATAAATGCAAATTTCCCCGAGGATCCGACACGCAGAGTTACATACAAATTTGATCGTTTTTAAAGGGTGGAGAAAGTTGCCTACGAAATTATTAAATTGGCACGAGACTATGAGAAAGAACAAACACCGTCAACGGACATGATATTATTAAAAAAGGCTTTATGGAGCTTGGAGCGCCAGGCTCTTACTCCCACAGGTAATGAGGATGAATTTAAGGCTGGAGAATTTTTTTACGCTGTAACTATCACATGTCACCATCATGGACGCAACATACAAAAGACTGTGGAACACCTTTTTGGAATATTGAATATCGAATGAACATACAACAAGTTCAGGGCGGGAATAACGCGACCGCACGAAATTTACAACGGCCCCTCCAACACACAACCTTTTTCGGCGGCAAACTTTGAACAGAAAGCCGAGGACCTAAATTGGGATGAGCCACAAGAACAAAATGACCAACATATGGACACACGCGAATCTGATGAGTTCAGCATGCATGAAGATGATGCGCAGGCTATCCCTACTGCACCGGTTGTTGGGGTTGTAGGCCAAAACGATGCGGAGATTGCAACAGCGACAGCAGAATTCGAACGCAAGAAAGCCATACAGTTACAATTGTGTTGCAGAGTTCGATAATTAAAGCAGAAAATAGATTAAACTTGATTAAAATCCATTGTTTGGCGGAGAAGGAATCACTACAGGTGACACACGTTAGGGTAACAGAAAACAAGTGTTTATTTATTAACAATAGTAAAAATTG
>JAQGAS010002149.1:0-12354 GCA_034686365.1 Pachymerium ferrugineum
AAGGCATACAACACGATGAATGCGAGGCGAACGCGAAGCCTGAACACAAACATGGCGGCGATTTTCTTGTGGAAGAAAAACAACGAACCGATAGACTCCATTTTTCTCTATGAAGCAAATAATACCCGAGTTACGAGAGATAAATTTCGGTATATTTCTGCTTTACAAAGTCACGCAATTGAAAAAACCACGGAGGGTGGGCATACCAAAGGATACAACACGATGAATGCGAGGCGAACGCGAAGTGAGGTCTGGAGTGAAATTGTGATGTGGTGAGGAGAGTTTAGGTTCGTGGGCGGGATAAACGATTCCTACACCAATGGCAAGTTCGAGTTTGTTAGTGACGTCAGATTATCCATGGCGTAATGTATAAGGTATCGTCCAGTAGTTAGAAAATTGTATAATGTATTGATTTTATTTACTTCTAACAAATTACTTGAACTCGCTCTTTTTTATAAAAATTTTATTACATGTTTATTTTGTTTTTGAGATATTGAAATAATTTATTGTTGGTAATAAAATTTCAACATATGTTAGAAAATTTTTTATGCGTCATAATTTTAACAACTTAATTTATGTTGTATTGTGTTAAAATTCTCTATCAAAAGATTACAGTCAGCAAATTTAGTTCCCAAGTGACCCCTATTTTAAATAATTAATTCGCGATGTGAAATTTATTAAAAAGAGTTTCTACTCTGGTTTCTTATTGATTAATATTACACGTGTAAACTAATTAAAATTGTCAACTAACCTGTAATAAAATTGCAGCCAATAACGAAGATGGAAAAAACATTGTCCCACTTGCTAGCACCTCAACTGTGAAACAAATGGCCGAATTCTTTTGACGTCACAACTCCTTAAGGCTGCCACTGGCGGTTTTCACTGACGCCATAAACACAATAAAATAAATCTCAGCTATAGATTAGTTCAAAGTTCATTTCCTTTACTAATTTTACTAAAATTTGTAATCTTTAATTTATAATCTTTAATTTATAATCTTTAACTATACACAGAATACAAATTAAGAAAAATATTTACACGTTACAATTAATTTTTACTTAGTTTTCCTCTTCCTTGGTCTGTTAAATGTTTGTTTCATTCCTCCGGATTGATTTGCATGAAATTTCAAATTTTGTGCCGTCTCTTGAACCCAAGGTGAATCAAACTGAGTTGTATCTTGATCAACCAAATGAGTGTATTTGGTACGACCAGATCTGCCGAAATTTTTCACCTGTAAAATATCAAATAAAATTTGGTTTAGTAATTAAATTAAATGAAGAAAACAAAAATGATTGTGACACATACCTGCATCACTTTTGGAAGAATAGTTTTATCAAAATGATCTTCCAATGTTGGTTGAGAAAAGTCACGTTTAAAAACATCTTCTTCGTCATCCATAAAGAATGCACCACGATGATAATATTTCTGTAGGAATTTGTATTTCCCTTTTACGGATTTATTCGTCACTTGTTTCGGATTGAGTCGTAATTCTGTTCGTCGTTCTTCTTCAGTCATATTATGGAATCGTTCTATTTCCAGTCGTTCTTTTTCTCGTCTAAATAATAAATAGAAAATTAATATTTTTATTTATATTAATAATTTTTAATTCTTACGTCTCTCTTTCTTCACGGTCTCTTTTAATTCGTTTTAGTTCTCGAAGTTTCCAACTTTCGTACTCCGCCTCTTCATTTTCATCATCAGTACAAACGGCATCACTTGGGTCAACGTAACCAGCACTTTCAACCATTTCCTTTTTCTTTTCTTTTTCAATTAGCTACAATAAAACAAAGTTTTAAAAAAATTCAACTAAATCAACAATTTTTGTTTACTTTTAAGGTTTCCCTTCTTCTTTCTTCAGCCAATTTTTTGGCTTCTAATTCCAACTCTTGTTCCTTCATCTCAAGTCTTTCTCTTTCTTGAACTGTAATTCTATCTCTCCTAAATATTTAAAATATTATAATATCAGAAATCATTGAAAACTGCATGCGGAATTGATATAATTTACTTTTTAACAAAAACTGGTTTCAATCTTGGACCAATTTCCTCTTCTGATTCGCTGTATTCTTCATATTCACTGGCTGATTCTTCCGTCTCAGATTCTGGTTTCTCTTCTTCTTCTACTTCTAAAATTTCGACTTCTCTAGAAAGAGCTTCGATGTGTTTTTTTCTTAATAAGAATCTCCTTTTTTCAATTTCCTAAAAAGCCAATTATTAATAAAAATTGAATTAATCATCAAATATAAAACTTACGTCGTCATCTTCTTCTTCGCTTTCAATTATTTCCTCTTCTTGTTTCTTTTTCTCTTCTGCTTTCAATTCCTCTTCTGCCTTCAATTCCTCTTCTGCCTTCAATTCCTCTTCGGCTGTAGCGACTACTTCGGGTGCATGAATGTGTCGATGTCTTTCAACCCTTTAATAAATTTTTATTATAAAGACATTTATTTAACACGTATTAAATAATAATAAAAACCTTTCTTCAGTACTGGGTTCAGTTTCTCGTCGTTGTAGTCGTCGTAATCTGGGATCATCTTTTTCTTCTTGTTCGATCACGGGTGTTTCCACAATGATATCTCGTTTAAAGTTATTACTTTGTTTCTTCACAAATGGAAATTCGCCGTCACTTTCTTCTCCACTAGAACTGTGAGGTGCATACTCTGGTCGTTTTCCAGAAACATACCTATGCACTTTAACCTTTCGCATAGAAACTTCCCCTAATGAAAATAAAGTGGTGTTAAATAACATTCGAATGCAAACAGTCAATATTTTACCTTTCTCGTTTAAAACGGGAATGGCTCCCGCCGTAGACTGAATTGCCGCAACAGATGCGGCCATTTTCACTGTATGGATTCCAACTTACAGTAAATGACTTTATCTTGTGTTTAAATCGTTTTTCGGAGCAAAGAAAAGCACTCGATTCTTACGAGTCGTTGTCCGCCATTAAACGATCGCAGCGACCTCTAAAAATTCTGTGTAATAATTTTTAACGAAGTAGATTGTGAAATTAATACCAAATCTCTAGCCAATCGACCCTGCAATGTCCCAAAGTTCTGTATTTTACATTGAATGCTGATGATTATTTACGAACAATTTTCTTTTTGTTATATTGAATAAATATGTCACTTTTTGATTGAAGTTTATTGCGGAAATTTGAATTTCATGATGAAGGATTGAGTCAATGAAAATTGTTACTTCAAAATGGTTAAGTCAATTTAATGCTGATTGAATAATGGCAATCAGATAATGCCTGTGTACTTAAATTTCCATTCATTAGAATTGTAACAAAAATTTAACAGAAATAACTACTATGAAATTTAATATTACGTGGCGGCTCAGTATGGTAGTGTCCCGTGAATACTTCATCGTAAAACTGACGGCATTAATAAACTCGGATTATAAAGAATTTGGATTGTGTGAAATTCAATTTTGAAGTGGAGTAATTTCATTGACCCTTTTTATTGAAGGAAATTATCGAGCAAACTTTAATTTAATGTATACTTCAGATGATACAGTAGTTAGTCCAGAATTTATGTCAATAAGATAAGACCCTTGTGGAAACATAGCAAGAATATAAACAAACTTATTGAGAAACGTAACGTCGAACCGTAACGAGTGACAAAGGCTCGCTTCACCTTGCGTGTTTTCTGGTTCGTGTTTTGAGCAAAAATATGAACAAAGCACATAGTCCGGACCGATGTTTACACGCTATTTACAATAAGCAAGATAGAAATCATAGGCCAAATTTTGCGCTCAATTGTCAATTTTAAATTTTTTTATCGGTTGGTTAATAACACCTCCAAAAATTTTAATTTGATTTCAAACTGCAGTGCAAATAATTCATTTTAGTTTGGAAAAGTTGTAACGTGTGGAGGAATCAATTAATGATAACTGATTTTATATATCCCTGCTTTGGTGAGGAAGAATTTCAGTAGCGCCGGAATTGGTAATTCAACTACTTCGACACACCCAATGAGTCGCGACGGTGTGTTGAAAGTGGCGCAACAGAACATATTGACGCCATTTAAGACCCTTTTTGAAGATTTTCAACCAGTGCAGCGAGCAATACACCTAAGCTTATAGCTGATGGTGGCCAATGTATGGTGGAAGGATGGGTACCGTATTTATTGGTTCTGTTTGGTCCAAGTTTGATTCAAAATTTGGTCATTAAAAATAGGCATGTCACTTTATTATGATAAATAATCAGCAATAATTTTAAAAGGGCACTGATTATCTTTCTGATCGTGAGTACGGAAGCCTCTAAGGGCCCTGTATTTTTGTAATTGGGTGACAGATGGTCAACCTGCATGAACGCTTTAATGGAAGTCTAGAAATTTGTTAATCCGGATGGGAATGTTCCCAGAAACCCCTTCGGTCAGCGTATCCAAGATGGTGGACCTCGCCCATGAGTGGCCCTGTCCAGTTTCTAACGTTCCCATCCTGCACTTTCTAAGTCCCCAACGGTATAAGGTAAGCGGAAGAGGAAATCGCCAGCGGTCACTCCACTTGGTTATCGCTTGAATTAGGAGCACAAAAACGAACCTGACTGCATTTTTAACATCTTCGATTTAAGGTATGTACAATATCATTCATTGTATTTTTGTAGTTAAAATAATTTGAAAAGAAGAGCTTAACGAGAAAAATAATTTAAAAGTTATGGTTCGGTTTTTTCTTTGTTTGAATGGATTCCCTAATTGATGCAAAAACTCGATAAAAGCGTTGTTCGAACATCTTCTGGGTCTATCGGTTTAAAATATTGTAGTACCTAGGTTTTTTTTTATAACTCAAGTGCGATTGTTTTTCTCTAGTTTAAAATAATTTAAAAATTAGGGTTCGGTTTTCTTTGTTTAAATGGGCACTGCATCTTGAATGTAATAATTGTGTAATCCGTATGGTAGAAATAGGGTGGGTATAAATTAATTTGCGGATTTTGCCAGAAAATAGCTTAATTTCATTCATTTACCACAAGTATGGTTAAATTTTTAGCAATGCATGAACGCTTCAATGGAATTCTAGAAATTTGTTAATCCGGATGGGACTGTTCCCAAAAACCCCTTTGGTCAGCATATCCAAGATGGTGGACCTCGCCCTTTTTTTTTTGCCCTGTCCAGTTTCTAACGTTCCCATCATGCACTTTGGCAACATTGTAAGGTATCCAGTGGTCACTTCACTCGGTAATTTTTATCGCTTGGGTAAGGTGCAAGAAAACGATCTGCGAACCTGACTGCATTGCGATTTTTTATATCTTTCTTCGATTTAAGGTAAGTATCATTGTATTTTTGCAGTTAAAATAATTTGAAACGAAGAGCTTAACGAGAAAAATAATTTAAAAGTTAGGGTGGGGTTTTCTTTGTTAGAATGGATTCTCTATTTGAAGGCGTTGTTCGACCATCTTTTGGATCTATCGATTTAAAATATTGTAGTACCTAGGTTTTTTTTTTTTTATAACTCAAGTGCGATTGTTTTTCTCTAGTTTAAAATAATTTAAAAATTAGGGTTCGGTTTTCTTTGTAAAGGGTTGAAATTTTTTCATAAGGAGAAACTCTTTGTTTTATCAACCAGTAATTTTTTTTAAAATTGTTCAAAAACTTGGGGGAACCTTATTATAAATTTTTTTTCATCATTATTACCCCAACTCTTTAAAATAAAGCACGTGAGACCTTTTGGGAATGAACTATCAAAGGAAGTATTAACAGAGATATAAGTTAAGTGATCTCGCTGAGACTATTCAAGGGAAAGACCCACATAGTTCGACAGGTGGGTTCCCCCCTGGTTTTTTTTTAGGATTAGGGGTTAGTTTTATAGTGGTTACAATTTTTTTTTTTTCCTTTACAGATGGTTTTTGGAGACACGTTAGATGAGGAAAGTCTTAACGAAGTGTTAAATTCTGCCGACGAAAATTTGGACCGATTTGCGCCTTATGAGGGTGATTTGGAATTCACCGACATAGTGGAGGAAATGTCACATGAATTACCTCCCAGTTCTACGAATGAAAATTCCAACATAATGTCTGAAACGCCGCCTAGAACAACAACACCAGCTCTGAACCTTGAAGACTGCAGTGACAACTATGCCCGTAAGTAATGAAGGTTCAGGAAATCTTATCCAAGCATTTTAATTTAAAAAATTTTGTTATTTTATAATTTAAAAAAAATTTACATATTTTTAGACCAAACAAACACCAACGAAACAAAACCTAGCGACAGAAGAAGCGAAACGCAACAGCAAATGCTGAAAACGAGAGAAAACGTAGAAAAACAGAGAGTGAACTCTTTGAAGATTTATGGGTTGCCCTTGGTTCCAACCCGGCTCAATCATCGAAGCAGGCAAAACTGCTTGCCGCCATTTCGGCAATACCCTTTTTAGAAAAAACAGAATTAAAATTAATCGAGGAAAAGGAAAAAGAAGAAATAAAAAATAAACAATTAAAAGAACTTGTAAAGTAAATTGAAACGAGGCAATGTTATTTTTAAAATGGATTTTTTTTTTATGTAAATAAATTTTACAGTTATTCTCTTGCATTATCGAATTTTTGAAATTATCTTAAGTCATGCATTTAATACGCACATTATGGATGTCTTGTCACACGCATTTACAGACATCTAGTGGCAACTCTCTGAGACGATTTTTTTTCTTTTAATAAAGTGTCAATACATTATACAATTTTCTGTTCCAAAGTCGACTATTTCCCGACATTTACTTTACAAAAATCTACTGCAAAAGGATTCTAGACGACCAACAATTTTTACTTTTGAAGAAAAATCTGTATTTGTCAACCATGTGATAACAGTGGCTACATGGGGTTTTCCATTTGACTTGAAAGATTTAAGATTGTTAGCCAAAAGATATTGGATAAATTTGTAAGAGTGGAGTTACGATTGGTAGACATGATTGGGCTGTATAAGTACAAGTACTGTAAGTCAAGTTGCGCAAACTCCCTGTTACACGATCAGATCTTTTTAAATCGATGCCATCCATGGAAAATTGTTACATAAAACTTATTGATGGCTGATATACAGAGACAAAGAGCTATCAATTGGTTTACAGTTTAGGGCTGAAGGAGATTGGAAATGGATGACATGCATGACTCGGAAAAAAAGAACAATTGATTTGCTTAGCGTATTATGTATATGTTTTCTCTTTAGTGAAAAATGACAATAAACCTTAATTTATTCTCAGCCACCACTACTTAAACTTCAGTAAACTTTAAAAAGTAAAGTAAAGATTGTCCCTTCACATTATTAGAAGTATGGACAAGCTTTACTTGTTGCACGGTCACTGGTGACCTAATTGCTTTATTAATATTCAGCTTAACTTATCTCGTCACTGGGGGTAAGCTGAATTCATCAATCATTCCACAACTCAAACAATAAACAAAGAAAAAAAACTCTTTGGCTTAAATTTTAATTGTTTAGAGTGTATTGTGGCTTTATCTTATTTCTGCCAATGTGCTAATTTTGATTTTTCATTATAGCTAATACACTACTGGGCAGCTAAAGGTGAATCCTCGATCATCGGACATCACTTTAAGTCTCCTATTCATTACAAACACAGAAGGCTTGCAAGAATGACAAAGAACACTAATTAAATTAAAATAAAACGACTGGCTAGTACCTCCATCCACGAAATAAATTTTTCAATATTTGAAAAAAGATGATTTAGTTAACAGTAATTAATAAACAATATGATAAAAGTTTTCTGCGATTCAGATGATTCAGATGGAATGAAATTAGTCTTAGAGTACAGAAAAGACAAAATGCATCGCGAATAGATTCAAGGATATGACCATGGTTGGGGACGGAAGCGTCGTAGAGTTCAAATCTGTAGAATTTTTCCTTAATGTTGATGATGTAAAGCTGACATAATGTCACCAGTGGCTGTCAGGGCCATACTACATCCAAAACTAGAACGTACAGTATATATTTGCAAAAGTGCAATAAGGACTCAATTTTTTTTGCTTACATCTTTTGGGAAGAAAGAAATTCAAAATAATGTTTGTTACAGAAAAATTCTATTATGTACCTTAGCAACATGTAGATGTCCACAATTTTTTGCTGAAAAACAGCGTGCCCAATATTGTGTTGCTAACGCCCACAGCGCCTCAAAAACAACTGAGGAGCCCGACGAGAAGCTGAGAGACCCCCTACAAACCTTCTCCATTCATCCTGCTGCGCATCTCGAAACACCCTCCGCGCCACAGCACGCAAACGCTTATAGGAAATGAGGTTACGATTAGATGGAAACTTACATTTGTTAATAATTTTTTATTTTTTGTTATAGGCCATAAAATTTTTTTTTTTTTCGTTTACAGATGGTTTTTGAAGACTCATTAGATGAGGAAAGTCTAAACGAAATTTTAAATTCTGATGACCCAAATTTGGACAGATTTGCCACTTATGAGGGGGATTTGGAATTCACCGACATATTCGAGGAAATTTCACATGAATTACCTCCCAGTTCTACGAATGAAAATTCCAACATAATGTCTGAAACGCCGCCTAGAACAACAACACCAGGCCATAGTATCAAACGACCCACCACCACCTACGCAACTACAGAGAAAAAAAGAAGAGAAACCATTCGAGGAAATTTGAAAGAATTAGAAATTGCGTTAGGTCCATTGGTTGAAGGACGGCGAAGTTGTAGAAATATTTTATCTGTGGCCTTAAGCCAAATCGAAAATTTAAAAAATCAGGAAAAGAGTCAGAAGAAGATCCCCACATAACATTGTGGCCATTAAAGTCCCCCAACAATAGTGCAGGTAACGGAAGCTGCTCAAGAATGGCGACAAACAGATCCTAATTCAGGGCGTCAAACTGACTACTGAGAAAAAGATCTCATGCCTAAGTTTTAATGCTTATAGATTGATGGTAAGGCTGGATGATTTCAATCACATTCTAAGGTTCAAAGACCTTCTCAGTCAATTCGTTGTTGACGTATATGCCAAAATTGAAGCTGAAAGACTGAGGTTCATTCGACTGCACAAAAGATAACTTCGTGCAGAAAATTACATTCCCTTGAGAGATGCAGTTCTCAATGATGAGAATGAGGACAATGTTGACCAGTTAGTTATTCTACCATTAAGTTTTACTTGTGGCCGAAGATACATGAACGAGCGCACCCAGGATGACCTATGTCAGAAATTATGGTCGTCCTGATTTATTTATAACTTTCACGTGCAATCCAAAATAGAAAAAAATTCAAGATGAATTGATGCCAGGTCAAAAATCGCACAATAGACATGACTTGACTACAAGAGTGTTTAAATTAAAATTTAAAAAATTGATGCATTATGATTTTTAAAGGCTGCATCTTTGGGCCTGTTCAATGCTATATGTACACAGTAGAGTGGCAGAAACGTGGCAATCCACATGCACACATTCTGGTATGGCTGAAAGTAAAGTTACATGTGCACAGAATAGATGATTTAATTTGTGCAGAACTTCCAGATCCTGCCATTGATCCTGTTCTGTATGAATTTGTCAAGTTAAACATGGTGCATGGGCCATGTGGCTTAATTTATCCTAATAGTGTGTGTATGCAAAATAACAAGTGCACTAAGAGGTATCCTTAAATTGTGGAACAACAAAATGAAAGAATTCCAATGACTTCATTAACCCAAGGGAAAGACCCACATAGTCCGACAGGTGGGTTCCCCCCCCTTGTTTTCTTTTAGGACTAGCTAGGTTTAGTTTTAAATTTCGATATAGCAGTTAAAAAAATTTTTTTCCCCTTTATAGATGGTTTTTGAAGAATTAGATGAGGATGTTCTTAACGAAGTTTTAAACTCTGCCGACCCAAATTTGGACCGATTTGCGCCCTATGAGGGTGATTTAGAATTCACGGACATAGTGGAGGAAATGTCACATGATTTACCTCCCAGTTCTACGAATGAAAATTCCAACATAATGTCTGAAACGCCGCCTAGAACAACAACACCAGCTCTGAACCTTGAAGACTGCAGTGACAACTATGCCCGTAAGTAATGAAGGTTCAGAAAATTTTATCCAAGCATTTTAATTTAAAAAATTTTGTTATTTTATAATTTAAAAATAATTTACATATTTTTAGACCAAACAAACACCAACGAAACAAAACCTGACGACCGAAGGCGACAGAAGAAGCGAAATGCAACAGCAAATGGATCTTAGACTCGGAAGGGAGCTGAGCGCATTGGTTTGGACACGAAATTAAAAAAGTTACTAACCATAGTTATAGAAGCACGGCAGTGACGGGAGCTGGCTAGACTCGGAGTTCCGGAGCAGACGCTCATGAAAATAACGGGGCGTAATAACTTAGGTAGTCTTAAGCCTTATTTGAAGATGGTAGTGCCTGCTAGTATAATCAGTATAAAGTCAGACAAGAACACCACAACTACAGCATAACTGAACTTAAAATTAATAACTAAAAGCTATTAAACTAAAGCTTCCATTTTGCTTCCACAAGGAGGCCAAAACCGAGAGTTTTGAAGTTGTTTCCGGGAGTGGATGGAATTGTTAGGAAGAAGAAGAAGAAGAAGAATAAGGCTTAACGCCGCAAGCGACAACATTGGTCATACGCGGCGGGAAAACACTAAGCTACAGGCTTAAGCAAAAACAAACCAAACTAGAAGTCAAGCCAATAGAAACAAACCAAACAAATCAAGCTCAGATCAGAATTGTTAGGCTTGCCAAATTAAAACTAGGCGACGGTTCAATTGCACAATGAGCACTTCGACATTTGAGCCCATTGGAGTTGACTAATGTAATGTACAAATATGCACTCACGTTGTTGACATTTACAGAATCACAAGTGACTGCATCCAATTCATTAACTTTTATCTATTGGATAGTGAAGAGGATTTAAAGTTGGTGATCAGATCACGGTTTGAATATTAAATTTGTTGACCTTGTTTTGACTACACCTTCCGTTATCGGAGTTCTGTCGGAAATTTTCTGACTTATTCCCGCTAATGTTACTGAAAAAAAATCCGCAAAACTCATCACCACCATATTCCATCAGTTGTATAATGATGAAGTTTATTAGAGCAAGACTGATTTATTCAGAACTTACACATTAGAGAATTTCGTGTATTCTTCAGGAACAACGGATGTATTTATGCGCGAAGCGTTGTTCATTTTAAACTGCAGTCGACCTGCAACGCGCTACTTTAAAAACGTCGAGTTACGTTCTGTGTTGTTGAGACAATTTGGACATCCAAGTCTCGTTTACTGAACCAATGAATGATTTAAAGTTTTTTTTCATCTTTCTGGTCTGCCGTTCTACTCGATCTTATAACCAAGAAAAAGCATGAAGTGCCAAAGGATTAGCAGTGATGTCCATTTGAGTCTAAAAACCAGAAGTGAACTCTATTTTCATCGCCAACCCTGCAGCTTGCTAAAGGAATTCCTGAACCTGGCGCAACCGATGGGTAAGTTGATGTCATTATTTTAGTTACTTTTAGTGTTAGTGTTATGTTGCTTGTTTTTACTTTTCTTTCGATCCTTTTTTTTTAACAAACAATTTAAATTTTTTTTTTAGTTCCTGGGTCCATGAAGACCATATTAAACCATTTGATCCATTTCGAACAGAAATGATAGAATAATAATTGAATAGTCGTAGAGCAACCCCGAGTAAAAACATCGGAACTTAGTTAGGCCTACTCTATTTTTCGTCTAACATCGACCTGTCAAATCCTGTAAATGATAGAACAGTGAATAAAAACAACTTCGTTGTCTTGAACCTAGATGTTCAAACTTGCATTACTATTAGTTATGTTATGCCAAACCAAGAAATACTAAATGAAAATGTCGCGCAATGTATCGAGAGGAGTTTAATGTTTCCACTGGAATTTAATATTTCAATGAGAGAGGATTTACAGAAAATCAGAACGAATGTACAGAGTTCAGGATTTCTAGTGACCACAGCTCTCAAGTCGATAAAAAATTCAATTGGTGGAAATTCGCACAATGGCCACTAAAGGCATTAGAGGCACTATTGTGTGTTTACAATAAGTTGTAACCCTCTATAATGGGAAATGAGTTACTGTATTATACTTTTTAAGAGATTTCGTTTTGCACCTTTCAGACATTCTTTACTTACTGATATGTGGGAACATATGGCGGATTAATGCAATGAGGTGCTTCAAGCTGTAGGGTGTTAAAATACCATATTTTATAAGTTCAGAAGATTTACTTACTGATATGTAACCTTTAAAAATTGGGTGCTTATTTGCCACCTTTTAAATACATGGCTCGCAATGCTGGGGGTAAACATTGTGCTTTGTGCCTAACTTGATTGCATAATTAGTTTTAACTTAAAAATAGTTATTATTGAAGAAAAAACGTTCAAACCTTAAGAAAAACGTTTTGAGGCAATAAT
>JAQGAS010002150.1:0-12349 GCA_034686365.1 Pachymerium ferrugineum
TTTGGATAAGAATTTTGTGCTTAATTGATAATAAGAAAATAAATTTTACCATTTTACTTAAAATTTCTGTTTGGTTTTGCGCCCACGTTGAATTATCGTTTCTTAAACTTGTTAAAATATCTTCAACAGTGTCAGCAGAAAAACGTTTTTTAATGAAATTCAAATTGGGTTTCAGGGTGAAAGCTTTGTCTTCATTTTTCAAACTCTTTAAAATTTAAAACATAATCAAAAAAATTTTCCTTTTATATAAGTTTAGGCAGTTACCTGTTTTGTGTATTTTCTTTAAGTGAAGACGGATTCCACACAGATTTCAAGATGAAAATAAAAAAGTCCCCTTGAATATTTAAAGATATTCAAAAGTTTTCTATTTTTTGAATCAATTAACTGCCCCAAGATGCCCCCAAAACCTGCAGAATCCTCACAACTTTAAGTGTGAGGATTCTCCCAATAGATACTGACATCTGGTGGCGTGTATCGAAACTACTACAAAAGTTTAATACAAAAATATATATATATAAAAAACTTATCAATTCTTAGATAGGTGTAAACACTTCGTAATCAAGTACATTAAAATTATAACTCCCCATTAACACCATGGAAGACGCATTTTCACCGTCGTAGGAATGTGGAAGATTGGAATAGCTCTCCATACTGACATTACAGTTATCGGCTATACAGAGATCGGCACCAGCACCAAATATGGGACCAAAACTAATAAAAATAAAAAAATAAAAATCAAGCAAAGAAATAAAACAAACTTAAATAAATAAAATAAAAAAATCATATTACTCTGGATGATGGGCAATGGCAAACATTTTTTTGACAACATCAAATTTCGTCGGTGGCGAATCCATCGAATTAATAAGAGTAAACAAAAATGCTTTTTCCGATGCTACGTAACGACCTTTTGACGTGGTTTTACCCCAAGCGACGTCACTAAAACCTCCACAAATTTCACCTTGAGTACCCTAAGAAAAGATTTAAAAATATAAATTTTAGAATAAAATTCAAAGACGAGAAAATTGACCATAATGAGGACGTATGTGGGGCTAATTCCGTCGCAATGTCTATGAAATGCATCGGCCGAATATCCATGCGACGAGGCACGGTACAATAACCTCCAGTGCTGTTTACAAACGCCGAACCAGGAATTCAAAAGCCGCTGAAAGTGAAGTTTATCACCGACCAAAATCTGACTTCCTTGAAACATCTTCAAAGAAACCCGCGGCTGAAGACGTTTATCTTGAGGATGATTGAATTTAGTCGGCAGGGCTGCGAATCGATATCTGAAATTATGTTAGAAAAGTTTTGAAAAATTTAATTTTATGCAGTCCTCTTTTTTTATTATTTTATCATTATAAACAGTTAAGAAACGTTTATAAAGTTATTAAAACTCTTATAAAGTGTTATTAATGACTGGTATAAACTGTTTTCAATTATTATAAAATATTGTAAAATACTAAAATGTTATTGTAAACTGTTATAAAGTGTTCTAAATAATTATAGGAATACAATAAACTGTTATAAATTATAGTAAACTATCTTCAACTGTTATAAACTGTTATAAAATGTTATTATAAGCTCTTATAAAATTATTTAAACTCTTACAGTGTTATTGATAACTTTTATAAACTGTTTTAAACTGTTATAAGCTATTTTAAATTGTAGTAAACTGCAAAAAATGTTATTTTATAAACTGTTATAAAGTAATTTAAACTCTTGTAGTGATTTAAACGCTTATAAAATTTTCTAAATTATTATCATAGTATCATTGTTACTGTTTTATAAACTGTTTCCAACTAATATAAACTATTATAAAATGATATTATAAGACATTATAAAGTGATTGTAACAGTTATAAAGTATATAAACAATTATAAAGTGTTATTATTAACTGTTTTAAACGCCGAATGTACCTTCAGCTTACGCTACGTTAAGTGTGAACCAGTATTGGAATTACGATAGGGATCTTGCGCAACTTCACTTACACTTGTACCTGTGCTTAAGCTTATGACGATTTACGGGATGCGCAGAAAACGAATCTTTGGTCTGACTCCGTTCTGCGCATCCAGTAAATCGTCATGCGTTTAGGTATAGGTATAAGTCAAGTTGCATAAACTCCCAAATAGTGGCAATAGTTACCATTATTAACCAAGATTCAAAATAGTGAATTTATCTAATTATAATTCGTTACATTACAAAATTTAACCTTTCTAATGATAACTCCATAGGAACAGCGCCTGTCGGTTCCACTTCTTCAGCGAACACGTGACTATCAATGAGTAAAAGTCGAACATGGATGATGACCCCAGTCAAATGTTGACACACCCGTGCACGCTCCTCCTCAGTCCAGTGAGCGACGGGTTGAGTGACACCTGCCTGATGTTTGGCCCAGGTGAGTACCGCCCTCCACACGTCTTCTTCCTCGAGCGCCAGCTGCCAACACATTTTTTAAGGTTAAAAATATCAGGTGTAAATTTTCAGGGGTTTTTCTGCTTACGAAATCCGACGAAATGAGGTGGATGAGAGCGTCTTTAGTGAGAGAAAGGAAAGCGGCCGTTTTGATGCACTCGGCTGCATTTTCACCTATGTAAGCAACGCACCTGTCGACGAACGAACGACTACCGCTTTTAGCCCCTAAGAGAAAAATGAAAACTTTTATGCAGGTGTTTTATATGGGTGTAATTAGGGATCAACTTCTTTTTTACGAAAATTGATTGATTTGTTTGTTTTTAATTAAATATTACGTAATTAGGGATTTTGATTTGTAAAGAAAAAAAAATGTTGCGCGAATGAAAATCATTGACTTGACATTTCCGGTTTATTAAAAAGTAATTTTTTAAATTATAATAATGGAAGAATATTGTTTTTTGTTGTTGGTGTGGCATTTTAGGACTGTTGCAATTTCGTAAGTCTTGATTGTTGCAATATTTTACGTTACGGAATATGCAAAACTTTACTGAACGTTCAAGTTTTACGTTCCGTTAAATACGTAAAAAGTTTAACGTAACGTTAGCTGTGTAAATGTTATCCGTTATAACTAATTTTAGTATTTTCCCCATATTTGCATTGTTTAAACAAGTTTTGATGGTTAAAATTTTTTGATTGTTCAACTTTGTTTCACCAAAGAAATATTTTGACACCTAAAAAATGTTCTTCTCTCCCCAATTTTATAGACCATTTCTTTCAATGCAAACGAGTCGTCTGGTGACAGAACAAAGAAGTAACTAACATCGTGTCTCGTTTTCTTTTGATTGATTTGCGCGTCTAAGGCGCAGCGCCATGATTCCTGAGCCCACCTTCTGAGTTTATTTCTATCTAGAAAGGAGGAAAACGTCAAAGCCCACGTCTCGTAATTTGCCAAATTTACGTTCATTGTGTGACACAAAAATCGGTCACCTTCAAAAAAAAGTTAGTAAAAGAGGGGGTAAACCCAATGGGAGAGAGAGAGAGAGGAAAAGCCGTTAAGGGGAGAAAAGAAAAGAAGGGGGGCAAATAAGGCAGCTGGCGGGTTGATGTTATTCAAAAGGAGGGAGTTGAAGAATGCGTTTGTGTGTATCTTGTCAAGTCTCTTGTGTTCTTCATCATTTTCCACCTAATTAAAACACGTGACTGATGAGGCTATGCTACAGGTAAATGTAAAAATGAGGGTGCGACTAGAGGGTGAAAAATTGTCGTGTTTTACAACTGATGATAAATGAATGACGAGAGAGAGGAAACATTTTTTTCCCCTTCTTTTCTTCTTCTGTGCGCACTTATTTTTAACAATCAAAAACGAAAAAGTTTTTAACAATCAAAAACGAAAAAGTGTCAACAATCAAAAACGAAAAAGTTTTTAACAATCAAAAACGTAAGTGTCAACAATCAAAAACGAAAAAGTGTGAACAATCAAAAACGAAAAATTATAACAAATCAAAAAGAAAAAGTTTTTAACAATCAAAAACGAAAAAGTTTTTAACAATCAAAAACGAAAAAGTTTTTAACAATCAAAAACGAAAAAGTGTCAACAATCAAAAACGAAAAAAATTTTAACAATCAAAAACGAAAAAGTTTTTAACAATCAAAAACGAAAAAGTTTT
This sequence comes from Pachymerium ferrugineum, assembly GCA_034686365.1. NCBI lineage: Eukaryota > Metazoa > Arthropoda > Chilopoda > Geophilomorpha > Geophilidae > Pachymerium > Pachymerium ferrugineum. Next base: position 4,080 of record JAQGAS010002150.1, read on the forward strand.
TAACAATCAAAAACGAAAAAGTGTCAACAATCAAAAACGAAAAAAATTTTAACAATCAAAAACGAAAAATTCTAACAATCAAAAAGAAAAAGTTTTTAACAATCAAAAACGAAAAAAGTTTTTCTTATCGCTTAAAGCCATTAAAAAAAAATATTGTGTTAACCTATGGATTTAGGGTTAGCAAAATAAAAATATTCCCCGAATTTTCCAGTTCAAATAAAAGTTAGAAATCTGATCGCTTGACCTGCGGTCACCCGATCAGTGAAACCCTTTGGCCACATTTTGACGAGGGCGGTGGCCTCGAGGACGCACGCGTCCGTCGCCACCTAGCGTGACGTTGCCACATTCATCGCCAAAGCGAGCAGCTAAATAAACACGCGCACATGCAGCTGCATTATGGGAATGGACGAGAAATGGCAACAAAAACAAACATTGAACCCGAAATAAAACTGAGACGTCTCACCTGAGATCCGTTCCTGAGCTTCTATGGCAGCCGTTAGGAATGTGCACGCGTTGTGCACGTTTAGTGTTCCAGTCACGTGATCCTCGCACGCGGTTTTTAGCTCATCAATGCCTAGTGCTTGGGCCGTGAGTAGAACTTCGAATACGATGTTATCTTGTAGAAGGATCTACATAGAAAAATAATAAAAAAAAAATTTTGTAAATATTTTTTTTAATAAAACGTGACGTCATTTTTATTTACTTTTCCCGTGTAAACGTAAAATAAAATTTCCCTGAAGATGTCGCCTTGGAATTGAGGTAGTCTTATGGGTGTAGGTGTTCCAGGCGCACTTGGGGTGACACTGGAACCTGGGATTTTACACATTTCGCCTCGTTTCACGTTTTGGAAACTTTTACATCTGCAAATATATTTATAAAATTATTATTCAGTCAAAATTACCCACAATTCTTTGCGTTAAGAACTATTTCCTGCAGTTGAATTGAGTTATATCAATATAGGTTGTAGGAAATGTATTTTATTCACAATTTCTGTAACGTAAATACTATACTGTCTTTTATCATTATAATCTTATAGTTATAAAATTAAAGGTGAAGTCACACTTATGCTATGTTACCAATGACTTACTAAAAAATCGATTAAATTTAAATAAAATCGATACGCTTTTGATTAATATTTAGTGTTTTCCAAAATGAATATGCGGATTTATAATAATATATTTATAAATCTATAAATCCAGATCTGGTATTTATGAATTTATAAATTTCGTACACTTCTAGCGGGAATTTCGACCCCTTCATTCTGCTGCGAGTGTAAACATATCTAAAAGCGTCACCTGTAGCTTTCAATGGCGACACGTCAACTTCCGGAAAGCGGAAGTAGTGACCCAAGTGGGTGAAAAGAGGCTACGGGTGGGTGAGGGAGAAAGACTACGCCTGATTTGGTGTAGATAAACGTGGACGAGTGAAATTCGATCGATCAATCCCCCTCTGGTGAGTTTCCCCTTCGAGTAGGACACAGCTGCGTTTCACCCTTAACGATTCCGTCTTTTATTTTACCCGCGCGTTTCTTTTACTTGTCTCAGTGGACCTCCCGATGAGATCAAAGTGAGCCGAATGAGTGTAAATAAAACGCATGTTAAAGTGATTACATTTTTTTGGACTTGAATTGGGTTAGGGGTTTTGTAAAGGAGGGGAAAAGGGCACTTCCGTTTCGGATGAAATTTATAGGTCATTCCTGGTGACACAATATTTTGTCGATTTTGAATGTAACAGGAAATGGTAATTGGAGGTGTGGAATTTTTCGTTTTTGTGTTTGGGGTTCTTTTCGAGTTTTAGTTGGGTACTTCCGGTTGGGGACAACGTGAAATAAGATTTGATTTGTGAAAAAGACATTTCCGTTTGGTTTACAGGTTTTTGGCAGTTTGTTTTCGTCTCTTGAAAAGGAGCTATAATAGTCAATTTATTGACGTCATTAGGATTATGCTGCCTTTCAGACTTTCAATCTCAGAATACTTTGTTATAAACCAACCCTTATCAAAAATACATATATCGATTTTACTATTATTAAGTCTCTTTTTTTTCAAATTTTACTATATTTAATCGATTTTTATCAAATAGATTACTAATATTAAGTCGATTTTTAATCAAATATTATCGATTTTGCTGGTATTTAATCAATTTTTTAAATAAATATATATCGATTACTTATATTTAGTCAATTTTATAATGAAATAATATCGATTTTGCTAGAATTTAGTCGACAATTATCAAATATATGTCGATTAGTAATATTTAGTCGATTTTCTAAATAAAAAACATCGATTTTGTTAGTATTTAATCGATTTTTATCAAATATATATCGATTTTACTAAAATTTAGTCAATTTTCTAAAAGAGGAAAATCGATTTTGCTAGTATTTAGTCGATAATTATCAAATATATGTCGATTTCTAATATTTAGTCGATTTTATAATCAAATAATATCGATTTTAGTGAAATTTAGTCGAATTTTATCAAATATATATCGATTACTAATATTTAGACAATTTTCAAAATAAAAAAAAAATCCGATTTTCTAGTATTTAATCGATATTTATCAAATATATGTCGACTTCTAATGTATTTAGTCAATTTCTGAATCGATATATATCAACAAACCATGAACATTTACTCTAGATTTCCATACAGATTAAGTATTTACTTGGATTTATACTAAATTTACTAGATTTACTGGGATTTATAAATCAAAAACGAAGGGTACACGTCATTATAAAACCGCAAAACGTGCGACCAAACGACAAAAAAGACAACAACGGAAAAAACTTCGACTTGTGGCAGAGATACTGTGGACATTCAACTGGGGAATTTCTCCGAGAGACTTTAGCCGATCGAAACCCCCTCTTTTCATCCCCTTGGATGTTTGTCGACACGATTGGTGTTTCGTGTACGTTTTCATGTCACAAGGAGATGATTGGCATTGCCATGACGACAGTCAGTGAGGAAACGAGCCACGCGTGGTACTAGAGATAGACGAGCTGCTAATTTGCACTGAATGCAGGAGGGTAGGGGTATAGCACGTGGACGAAGCGTCTCAAAACTCTTTTCGTCGAGATGCAGTTGCCATAGAAACCGTTTTGCCTGCTAACGACAATTATATTACGATGCAAACACCGAGCGGAGGTTTAATTGGGGCCAACGCTTCAAAATTAACACCAGCGCCCTCTTTCATCATCAAAACGCACCACCCTCTGGCGTCAAATTTGGCGTTGCGAACCACTTGAACAAACATCGTTTAAATAAACAGAAAATTTTTAAAGAAAAATAAAAAAAATTTCAATTTTCTCTAAAATTGTAAATTTTCAATTGCAGAGGGCGCTGACTTTCACGAGAGAAACGGGTACGCACTGCTGCCTAATCGAATCAACCTGTGTGCGTTTCCTCTCAAGGGCCCGGACTCAAATTCAATTGCAGGTGATTCTGCGTTTCCTGGTCACGCGCCTTCTTTTGTCATCTTCTCGTTACCAAGGCAACTAAGCATCCTTTTTCCCCCCTCATACATCCAATTCCCCCATCATATGATGGCGGCTCAATCGAATTTTCTTAGCGTCGCTTCTACTTTTCGTGTTACACAATCATGACCAGAGTTCTTTGATCCTGGTCCATATACACAACCCCGAATTTGCAGTGGGTGGGTTAATGTGGTTAGGAGCTTTTCGGTTCGAGTCATATCTAGTTAAGTTCGAGTCATTGTCTCGAATGACCTCACCGGTCACTGGTCGTATTAAACTCTGTAGTATCTTCTTCTAGGTTAAATAAGCATCGAGAAGTTACGTGTTGGTTAATGATACTGTAAATGAGTAGTTATGAAGTTTTTGTCGTTATGTGGCTTCCGGTGTTTTTTGGTTTTGTTTGACTTTAGCTTTGTATGACCTTAGTTGTTGCTGTTTGCTGTGGTGTTTTGGGTCTGTTCCGTGTTCTTTAGTTTTGTTTGACTCGTTCTTGCTGCGTATGACCTTAGTTGTTGCTGGCGGTGTTATGCTCTATTCTTCTTCTTATAAGGGAGTTTGCGCAACTTGACTTATACTTATACCTTCATTTAAGCTTATGACGATTTACGGGATGCGCAGAAAACTAATCTTCGGTCTAACTCCAGTTCTGCGCATCCCGTAAATTGCCATAAGCTTAAAAGTATAGGTATAAGTCAAGTTGCGCAAACTCCCTATTATAAATACTAGGGTAACCTGGGATTTACTGTTTGTTACAGTCTACAGTTACATAAGCTAAAACAATGTAAACTTAGGTATAACCATAGTTGTCGTTGGCAGCATTGAGATTTATTCTTCTTCTATAAAAATGTTCCTTCGAGGTTGCCACTAAGTCTGCTAAACACCCTTGCACGAGGATATTGATTGTCACTGATGATGAGTACCTTAACAGAATTCAATTAGTTTTAAGATTTGGCTCTGTGATTGGTCAAAGAAATTTAACTACTCCCAACGATTGGCTGGGAATATATTAAACAGGTGCCACTTATAGCATCTAACTTATAAGTCCTCTTAAACTACTAGTATAGGGTTCTTCAGTATTCTTTGACCTGACAGCAAGACACAACACAAACCACCACCCACAACTAATCAAAAATTAAACTCAAAGCTGAAAACACAATCATAATCTCTTATTCCCTCGTAATCAACAACCCCATTAACCCTTTTTATACCACAAATGACTTTCAACATCAATTCAACTCCACAAAAAATTAACACACAAACCAAAACTCATTACTCATAAACCCCAACACACATCGACACAGCAAATAACACTAAAATTAAACTGTTTATGCATAAAGAAGGACAAGTAACTTAAGTTTGGTATAGCTGTGAATGTCCTGCTTATTTGACTTTCAATTTACCACTGATTGTACTTTCTAAACATGCAGTCTGTACAGGCTGATATATTTCTTCTTATACTTTCATTGCCACATATGCATCGCATCGCGGGGAAAAGGTATACGGACGTTGCCCGTACCCGGCCGGTACGGGAAACGGCGTGGGAACCCTTGCCGAGGCGGGAAGCAGCGGGTCCGGCTGAGCGCCGAGGCAGAGACCCGTCGGTCATGACTTTAGTTTATTCTTCTTTACCAGTGAAGCAAATTTAACCATTAAGACTAAACAATTTTTGATATTCAATTTAAAACTTTGAATTGTCGACTAAATCACAATGTATAGTCTTATAGGCAACTTTTATTAGCCTGACATGTGCATCTTTCGGCACACGACCTCCTATCACTGCTCGTAGCGTTAAGCAGTAATGACTGCTCGTCTCCTATACCCAAACTTCCATCAAGCGGAAAACTCAACATGACGTCACAGACCAAGTTTCATAGTAGTTTAAATTCGGAGTAAAGACGCTCCTCGCGTTTCATGGCTCGACTCACTGATCCTCTCTGATGGTTGTTCTAAATCAAGAAACGAGATTAGCAATGCACTCCTTGTTTACCCCCTATTTTTTTCTTTCCCCCAACTGCACTAAGAGCAAAAGAACATCAATCTGATAATAGACGGCGACTCGCTATAAATGGTGAATTGTGGGTATTTTTAATGGAACAAAACAGGAAAACATGGATGTAAAGATTGAATCGAGGATGAAAAATTTAGAAATGATAAAAATTTATTTATTTGGGTGGGTGGGGGAATGGATATAAGGGAATTTTGTAAGTGTGTCAAAGTTTAGATTTATTAGTGTAAAGGTATTTAAAATAACGTTGCGCGGAGATTTAGTGGTGAGCAAATCCCTCTGCGGTGAATTTATTGTGGTACCGAGGGCAACATTAAAAATTTCGGGTTATCATACATTTTACGGCGACAGGAATTGACGACGATTTATAAAAAGGCGCCGGTTGGTGTCGACAATTTATTACCTGGCGGAACAAATGTTGGAGGAAAAAAAATTTTTTTTTTTTTTTTTTTTGTAATGGATTTAAGAGTTGGGTAATTAATATTTGGAGTTTATTTAAGGATATTTTTGGAGAAAAATGTTCCGTCTTTTTTTTTTTTTTTTTTTTTTCGGGTTTTAAATCTGGAAGCGGATAATGGGATTAAAAATCACGTTTTTAAAGTCGGAGTTGATCGTGTTGGAGTGGGGATTAGAATTGAGTTTCGGTTTGAATTTTTCGTTTCTGGAGATTTATTTTTCTTGAATTTGAAATTATAATGCGGAGTTCGCTTTTAGTACCGAATGCTGCCACTAGCGGTAGGGGCGCCACTGAGCAGCGGGTACAATAATGCTTTGAAATGAAACGTTGGTTTGGTTAATGAATGCGGAGTTCGTTTTTAGTACCAAATGCTGTCATTAGAGGTAGGGGCGCCAATGGGCAGTGGGTACAAGAATGCATTGAAAAGCGTTATGTTGAATAATTAAAGTTTAGTGCAGAATGCTGTCACTAGAGCTAAGGACGCCACTTAGCATTGAATGTGTTACATTGAATAATAAAATGTAGAGTTCGCTTTTCGTACCAAATGATGCCACTAGAGGTATGGGCGCCACTGAACAGTGGGTACAAGAATGCATTGAAATGAAATGTGTTACGTTGGTTAATAAATGCGAAATTCGTTTTTAGTGCAAAATGCTGCCACTAGAGGTAAGGGCGCCACTGAGCAGTGGGTACATGAATGCATTAAAATGTGTTACGATGAATAATAAAATGTCGAGTTCGCTTTTAATGCAAAATGCTGCTACTAGAGGTAAGAGCGCCACTGAGCAGTGGGTACAAGAATGCATTAAAATGTGTTACGATGAATAATAAAATGTCGAGTTCGCTTTAATGCAAAATGCTGCTACTAGAGGTAAGAGCGCCACTGAGCAGTGGGTACAAGAATGCACTTTTGAAGTTAAGTCATTACAGTTAAAAATCTTATTTTAACTTCCAACTTTATTCCATGAAAAAACAACAACCAGAAAATGCAAAAATACCCAGCATTCATTTAAATCAATTAAAACCAAAAAAAAGAAGAAAAAAAAAAAACAAGACCGAATGTAATGACCTAATATTTCCTTGCTCTTGAGAGAAATTACAACTTGATTCATCGAAACGGATAAGGAAACGACACTAAAAAAAAAGAAAAAAGAAGAGGTCAACATCTTAGACGCCATCAATTGATTGTCGGAGTTAACATGAAGCGAAACAAATATTCAAAAGGATCACGAGCATACACAGCACCTCATTAAAGTGTTACGACGCTCCTCTGCTGGTTAATGGGGCGCGCCATGAGAAAAGACATTCATCTGAAGGCACTTGGCCAAAAACACGGACCTCCCTTAGAGACCCCCCATCACTACTTGTGGTCATCGGAAGCATGACCCTACACATTGGTCAAAAGTGACAAACGACAAATCTCCTAAAAGAAAAAAAAATAAGACAAGTGTAACAATATGTCGTCTTTTCTTATTTTTTTATTGTTGGTTAGCCAAAATTAGGTTGGGGTAAAAAATATGTTGGGGATAATTAGATCCCTGTGGATTTTTCATGTTTTTTTAAGAGATCAAAGGAGATGCGTTTAAGGATGGGGGGGTTTCAATGGTGGGGATTAATGTTGTGGGGTATAAAAATCGGTTGTAAATTGATTAATGTTTTTCGGGGTTATGGAGATATGAGAAATGGGTGTTGTGGGTAAAGTGTTTTATAGATTGAATTTGGGGGTTTGATAAGAAATGAAGAGAAAGTCGTTTTGACTTTGGGGTTGTGCAGGTTGTGCAGCCATATTTTTATAGTATAAATTAGAGAAATATGAAAATATAATAATTTGGTTACAGTTATTTTTACGATTCTAATCTTATGAGGCTCGTATACCATATTTTATTTGACATTTTTACAGCTAACTGCCGCACCAAACACTGGTTGTTAAACGCCAAGCTTTGTTAGGTAGAGAACAAAACCCAATGGTTGGCGATTGGTCGTCGTTTAAGATGGAGAAAACTCGAATAAAAATATTAGTTTTCTACTTCAATCTGAGTATTTTTACCGTTACTAACTAATCGCAAATAGATTAAACGTGGATGGGTGAATATAAGCGGAATTAATTGCAAGGACTCGGCGGAATCGGTCGAAGCGGGAATCAAATTGGCAGCCATTTGCAATTTGAAAAGAACTCGCTCTCTGATTGGCTGTTTTTATTTTCTAACATAACACATCACTTTTCTTATCATTACGAATTAACGATTCGTAGTTTGAATACAGTTTACCAAACGAAAAATCAAATCAAAAAATCGACTAAACTTCACTTCATTCAATTTAAATCGATTACAAATCTCCCG
>JAQGAS010002151.1:0-12335 GCA_034686365.1 Pachymerium ferrugineum
TCATGCGACAACGACAGTTTCCGCAACAAGCAACATGCGACAAGCAGCAGTGGGAACACAGTGGGAACTTACCTTTAAGTTTAGGTCCGGGTTGGGCTTGCGCTCATCGACTGCGTAGTTTGATGATCTCACGGCTAAATTTTCGCATTCACATTGGATCACCTGTACAAATTGATAATATTAGCACATGTAATAAAATATTAAAAATCAAAGGCTTACCGTTACATTGAGCGGGCTGCAGGAGCCGACCAAAGTAAAAGTACGTCCTGTGCCTCGGAGATTTTCCAAGTGGTCTGACCTGAATCTACGGTATGGTACGGGGTTCACATAACGGCTAAGAGGGCGCAGGTTGATTGACGCAGCCACATGACCTGAAAGGCGGAGCCTCCGTAGCTTCAGCCAATCAGAGAATTGCTTATTGCAACCGGCAGATTCAAACTTTTAATTACGTCACAACAATATCCAAATTTATTTTAAAAACTGAATTGAAATTTCAGACATAACACGAATGAAATTTTACAGGTCAATATTTCCTTTAGGATATCTTAACCAGAACTCCACACAATTCATTTTACAAAAATTTTGATTTATTTCACTTGTAATTTCCTCGTGTTAATCATGGTAGAAATTAATAATGACATACACGGTTTGTTTATTTGTATTGTTTATTTTATATTGTCAGGTTGCCATGTTGTCATCTTGAAGAGTGTCGAGTGTCAAGTTGTAAAATGATCACCAAAACAAATTGGTCAACAGTAATTTCGATATTAATAGTCATAAGCACTTTGGTTCCAAAGACAGGTACAAAATTGTATAACTTGACTATTTAGTGTGCAACTTGATTATTTTCTAAATATATTTTTACTAGATGCAAAACGCAGATCTTCAAAACCTCAACTCAAAAATGGAGTTCTTACACTAACTGTAGGGGACACTTTTGAATGGTCATGTAACATATCAAAGGTGCCTAAGGACAAACCGATTGAATGGTAATAATATAAAATTATTTAAAAACTTAAATCTTATTTTAAATTTTTTTTAAAGGTTTTTCGATGGAAAGAAATTACACTTAGGAAAACGAATCAAGATTAAAAATCACAACATTTTAGTTGTAAGCAAGGCTACTCTCAAAGACTGTGGAGTATACGAATGCCGAGCAAATATCTCTAATGAGTTACAAACTTCGTCTATTAAAGTCCAGTGTAAGTTGTAAATCCCTCAATTGTCGCCATCAGTAGGCGCTCTAACCAACAGTAGCGTATGACGTAATTTTTAACTAAAATGGCCGACACAATCTTGGCATATCTTCGTTAAAATTTCTTTTGTATTTAGCAACTGTAACTATCCGTCCGAAGCTTCCGAAGACAAGAAATCACGTTGAAGGAGAAACTTTAAACCTAACTTGCTTTGCTAGTGGTTCGCCGAAACCGAATATCTATTGGCTCAAAGGTAAAAAAAATCACAGGCTTTCTATTAAAATTGTAAATTGAATAAACAATCTTTGTAGACAACGTTCCAGTGACTAAACTGACGAATTCTCGTCTGAAAGTTATTTCCAACTCACCAAATTCGTCGACTCTAATCGTCAGACAGTTGGAGGAAACTGACAGAGGAAACTATACTTGTACTGCACAAAATCCAGCCAGCACTGTGCATTCTTCCATTATAGTTCGTATTAAAGGTTTGCCAAAGTTTTAATATTATTGTTCGTATGGAAGAACCTATTTACTTAAATTTTTTTTTCCAGATAAATTGGCAGCGCTTTGGCCATTTCTTGGAATCGTTGCTGAAGTATCCGTCTTATGCACTATAATATTTATTTACGAAAAGCGCAGAGCTAAGCCGGAGTTGGAAGAGAGTGACAGCGATGATAATGCAGATAGGTAAGGCGTAAAGACGTAATTCTGTTCAAATAAAAGTTTAATAATAATTTTTCCCACAGGAAAGTCGCAACTGAAAGCAAAGACCTACGTCAACGCAAGAATTGAAAAGCGATTTGATTTCTTAAAATAATAGTTTACCCAGTAGAGGAATAAGAATTTCCAATGTAAGTAGGCATAAGAAACTTAGTATCCTAATGGACTTTTGTTGCTACACGCAAAACAAAATTAAAATAAACTGAAATCACCTAAATAAACATTTTTAATTAATTCCATTCAGAAATAGTTTAGGACTTTTAGTAAATTCAAGTCAAAAATTATTACACAAAAAAAAAAAAAAATTAGATTACCAAGTGAACTTAAATTACGATTATTTTCGACTCCCGTTAGCCACGTGACTGCAAGTCAAGCGGTAGAACTTCAACCTGGCGACCCTCAACGACCTTCCATTTTCGGCCGTATCGGCATCAATGAGCGAAACATAGATCTGCAAACCGTAAGTACTGATTTTTTACGTTTAAAATGAACTGGTTGATTTTGTCGAAAAATTGAAAATGTATAGGTGCGAAAACAAGACGCAAACAGTAAGACGAGAATATCAGTTTTGACTGGTCAAGAAGTTGAGTCAGAAGAGAGAGCATGTGTCCCTGGGGAAAAAAAGTGATTACCCACCAGTAAGTTGCAATAAAAACGGTACCTGTACGGCCAGCATTAATCAGAAACTCCCACTCAAGTTTACACTCAGACTAATAGAACTCCAGAGAAACTTCAATTTCTATTCAATTTTTTATGCAAAAAGACCTAAAGCAACAAAACTAATTAACATCAAAAGAAATGTAATGTCATCATATAAACTCTCTCCAATACACGTACCATCATCAACATTAGCTGACGCGTTAAAATTCACTGCTGAAAATAAAGTGCATCCTTTACGTTCATGTTTCCTACAAGAAATACCGTAATTAATCGTAAAATATTACGAAAGTTACAATTTTTCACATACTCGTAATAATTTGTTATCGTTTGTTTCAATTTCTTTGCCAGTTTTTTCAATGTTTGCATGTTTCTGTAGGGAATTTTCTTCACCAGTCTGTCAAGAGATTTCAATTTCCCTCCAGTCAATATACATCCCTTTTCAGCAGTATTCCAATACTCTGGTGAGGAGCTCAATCTGTAGTCAAGTTTATAAGGCGACAAAACCATTCTCATGTGTTCGAATTCACCAAACACTCCTCTATGCCAATAATGAGTTCCATATAATCCCACTATCAACTCCAATTCTTTTGACAGTCTGCGTGACTTGGCTCCTTCCAATTGTAGAAGTTCAGCTGCTCGTGTTATGTGTACAAAAAATTCTTTATCGAAATTGAATTCATTCCTGCGAATCACGCATTTAGTGCGGTAAGCTAAGTAAGCCTTCACTTCCAAATCTTGAATCTTCAATTTATTCTTCCCTTGGAATATATTGGCCAAAAACTCTTTTTGCATTTTAAATTTTTGTGATAATACTCCAGCCATTCGTGATTTTCGTCGAACTTCAATATTGCTTGATAGGAAGTTGATCAATTCACGCGTGTCGTCTACAGACATGTCTGAGGTTATCAAATTTCGGGATGATGGTTGGAGATGCGAGAGATCGGCAAAAACTGCTTTTCGGCAGTAGTTGCAGTTGCTGGAAAACCTGGTTGTTTTTAAATGTTTCGATAGAAGGTTTTTGGGACTTACTGAGTTCTGCAGTTATCAAATGTGCGGCTGAAGATTAAGTGTTGGGTGGAGTTTGCTGTTAGAAGGTCCCATCCTACGTACATTGGCCAATCGTAGGAAAGGTCTGGTACGGTGAGGTTGTGGACCTTGCAGGATTTATGGTCTTTTTGGTCGTATTTTGTTTGCCGGGATGGGGTAATGTTGTGCAGGAGAGAGAGAAGTAGAATGAAACTGTGGATGCCATTGAGTGGGTACATTTTTGGTCAACACTGCAATTTGCGACATACAAAAATTCTGTTGGTCTCAAACTAGGCTTAAAAATATGGGTTCAGACAGCATTATTGAACTTCCTTTTGTTGTCGATTTGCCACTTCCTTTAGTAGAGATTTGTAATGCGCATGCCTGCCACTGAAGGAAGTAGCCCAAGATACAGTTCCATACAAAGTGAAACCTGGTGTTAATAATAAGAAACATTGTAATGTGATAGGTGTTTTATTATTAGAGAAAATTAAAGTTGGTAGTTGGGAATTCTCCAAACTATTGATTACAAACGTGTTGTACAGTGAAATTCGCTTATAACGACTTCGGTTAAAACGACAATCCGGATATAACGACCACTTTTTTAAAATTTGGTTGGCTCGCTATCAATTGTATATTAATGAAATCCGGTTATAACGACTCAGGATATAACGACGAAGTCGGTTATAACGACCTGATTTTAGACCATATTAGGCTAGAATTTCGTTTATAGCGACTATGACGTCACATTTCCTGTGTTTTACTTTCGCTTTGCGTTCGCAATGGCAGCAAAACGAAAGAATTTCACGATTGCTGAAAAATATGAGATTATTTCCCGGTTGGAACAGAACGAAACCAATGTTAACTTGGCCAAAGAGTTTGGAGTTTCACGTTCAACAATTTCAACAATTTGGAAAAACAGAGATAAGATTCAAAAGAGTTTTGAAGAAAATTGTTTGAAAAGCAAGAGACTCAGACCTATTCAAAATGAAGATATTGAAGAAGCATTAATTAAATGGTTTAAAATTCAGAGAAGTAATAATATTCCAGTGAATGGTCCCATGTTAAGAGAAAAAGCTGAAGATTTCGGAAGATTACTGCAAAAAGAGAATTACACATGTTCTAACAGTTGGATTATTCGTTTCCGACAACGACATAATATTGTGTTTGGAAAAATTTCGGGTGAAGCTGCCGATGTATGCGAAGGTACTTGCAATGAATGGTTGAAATCTGTGTTCCCAAAATTACGTGAAGGATTTAAAGATGAAGAAATCTTTAATGCAGACGAAACAGGATTATTTTTTAAAATGCTGCCAGACAAAACTTTACATTTTAAAGGTGAGAAGTGCACAGGTGGCAAAATGTCGAAGGATAGAATAACCGTTCTTATTGCCACAAATCTCAAAGGTACAGTAAAACAAAAGCTTCTTGTAATTGGACGATCAAAAAATCCACGTTGCTTTAAAAATGCGAAAAAACTACCTGTTACATATGAAGCAAACAAAAAAGCTTGGATGACTACTGAAATTTTTGAGAGATTTATTCGAAAATGGGATAAGGATTTAAGTAAAAAAGGCAAGAAAATTTTGCTCTTAGTTGACAACTGTTCATCTCATTCAAAAATAGAAGACCTGCGTGCAATTAAATTAGCTTTTCTACCACCCAACACCACATCAAAATTACAACCATTGGACCAAGGCATCATAAAGGCCATGAAATGTCATTTTCGTAAGGCTCTGGTTATTAAGATGATAATGAATATGGATCAGCAAACCAACGTAAACATTTCTTTACTTGATGCAGTGCAGATGATAGACAAAGCTTGGGGAAGCATTTCATCAAACACAATTTCCAATTGTTTTAAACATGCAGGATGGTTACCAGTAAATATTTCAGCTAATGAGGACGATTTCACCGAAGAGGATGAATTGCCACTGGCCACTTGGATTGAAAATTTAAAATCCTTTGAATCGATTAGACCTCACAATTGGGATGATTTTGTGAATGTGGATGCTGAAGTTGAAACATCAGGTCAACTCACTGACATCGAGATAGTTGAAAAAATATCACAAGATCAAGATGATGATGATACTGATGATGATGAAAGTGAAGCTGAAGAGTCAGAATTCCAACCACCTTCTATTGTAGAAGCTATGAATGCTGTGACTGTGCTTAGGAATTATATTTCTTACACTGACATGTCAGATAACAATGATGCATTAAAAGAAATCACAATTCAAACTGAAAGGAAACTGGAGTCAATATTTTTAAAACATGCCATGTCAAAGCAGAAGCAACCTCGAATTACTGACTTTTCAAATAATTTGTTTTAATTTAACAATGAATCCACAATATGTAAGTTCTATATTATATTTAATTTCAAATAAATGACAGTTCTGCTTAATTAATTCAAATTTTATATTTTCTATTTATAACGACTTCCGGATATAACGACCGAATTTTGAATCCCCGTGGCCGTCGTTATAAGCGAATTTCACTGTATTAGAAAACAAACGTAATTAAACGTTAAAGAAATGAGTTTTTTCTATTGCATTTTATTTGTTTTAGATCCCAGAAGATACTCGAACCACGAGTGTTTTGTTTGCTGCATTCAGTGGTACGAATACGAATACAAAATAAATTTGGAATAATAACATAATGACTACAGTGCCATCATACAGTTTATGTCCACCACAAGTACCATCATCAACATTTGCATCTTATTTGTTTTAAATCCCAGAAGATACTCGAACCACGAGTGTTTCGTTTGCTGCATTCAGGGGTACGAATACGAATACAAAATAAATTTGGATTAAAAACATAATGACTACAGTGCCATCATACAGTTTATGTCCACCACAAGTACCATCATCAACATTTGCATCGGGATTGAAGTTGGCAGCATCAAACTTGGTGCATCCTTTGTGCAAATATTTTCTGTGGAATATTCAAATTAAAACTACATGAAGAGAGGAATTATTGTACACTGCACTTGTAATATCCTGAAGTATTTTTCTTCATTTTCAAGGCCAGTTTTTCCATTACTGATTTGTTCTTGTAAGGAATTATTTCAATTAAGCTCTCAAGGGGTCTCAATTCTCCTCCAATTAATTTTAATCCTGTCAACACACCAATGAATGCCCCTAACCCCGAATCCCCGATTTCTTCAACATACATTTCGCCCAGTAGAACTATTTTGAGAATTTCAAAAAACCCAAAAATAGATTCATTCCAATAATGGGTCCCGTATTTACTTCGTATCATTTCCAGTTCGTTTGACAAATTTTTTGATTCTCCTTCTTCCGTCGATAAAATGTCTGCTGCACGTAGAATTTGCGCAACAAAAGCTTCTTCAAATTCTGATCTATTCCTTTTGACCACACATCCTGCATGATAGCTTAAAGTTGCCGTCATTTTAAGATCTTTTAACTTAACTATATTATTTCTAATATCTTTTCTTTCGTATTTCTTCACATTTCCAATACTTGTCATTCGATCTGAGAATCTTTTGGACAATATACCGGCTATTTTTTTCACTTTAGGATCAACGTGAATATTGGTAGCAGCGAATTCTATTAATTCGACAGTACTTTCTAACTGTTCCTCTAGTGTCATTACTCCGCTTTCTATTCCCCGGGGAATAGACTGATCGGCAAAAAAAGCATCATTACAGCCGCTTAAGTTTCTGATATTAATAAGATTTGATTAGTGCGTCTTTGAGTAAAAGTTTTTTTTTTTTTAAATGCTTACGAGGTTTGGCATGCGTAGATGGTGCGCTTAAAAATCGGTTGTTCGGTAGAAATTGCACTTAGAATGTTCCATCCGAGATATAATTTCCGGTCGTAGGAACGTTGCGAGTCATTGGAAGTGCAATGTGTGAGATCGTCTTCGGAAATTTGTATTTGCACAGTTGCCAGAATGTTTTGAACGATAATGAGAAGTAGGAGATAATTTTGGGTGGTAATGATTTTTAGTGGTGGCATATTGATATTAAAGTATGACCGCTGTAGAAATTCATTCGGTTCAAAAGCAAGTATGAGTTCTATGTTTAGTAGGTATTGTTGTAGTTTGCTGCTTTTGCCGTAAGGGGTAATCGATAGATTTTTTTAGTACTCCGTTAAGTTAGACTTACAAGTTAGCTTGTGGCTAGTAGTAGGGTTATCTGTTACGGGAGGATCTCACTAACATAAGTTGTTTCTTAACTTAAGGTATTTATTCCCTTGGACCAACTTCCACCTCCTGTGAAAGCTGCAGTGACAATCTTTTTCAAAGTCCAGATACATAAAGCATTAAGCCACCAATGGGCCGTGAGTAATTACAGCACATGACGTTATAAGTATTTTGCATGAAATAAAAAGGGAAATAAAAAGGAAAATAAAAATATTGAATTTTACAATGTATTTAAAAAAACCAATTAATAAACACTAATGCCTCCTTCTAGGAGTTTATGCAAATTTTTCTCAGACCTTAATAATTAATCATTAATAAAACGCCTCCAGCAAGAGCACTTTAAAGTTACCGGTTACCACAAATTGGTCGGTACACACTTTGGAAGACAGAATCGCCATGGCACACCTGGACATTGCCATAGGGGCAGTTACAAGTAACGTCCAAAATATAGACACTACCGTCCAATCCCTACAATATGGCGTACAAAACTTTTCGCAACAATTCCACGACCAACAACAACAAACAATGTTCCAAGAGCAGGCTAAGGCCGCCCAGACTAACCTAATGAACTATATCGAATCAATCTATCGCGAAAACCATGATGGACATGCAATCAACAATGGCTGCTATTCAAAAAGAAGCGTCAGATGGGAGAAAAGAATTCACCCATCGGTTATTTCAACAAGAGGCCATCTTAGGGAAAGAAGTACAACAAGAAATAGAGAGTGCTCTCCCAACTATGCGGAAACGAGTGGAAGAGCAAATTCTAAGATTACTGGACCATACAGCTGACCCTACTCAATCATTCGAAACTAACATCACTGACTATCGATTCAATGTCCAACAGAGAGAGTCGGATGTGTTGATGGAGGAACTCTTGACCCATCAACAACAGATGAGGGAAACACAACACCAATGGACAACTGCTATTAACCGATTACAATCGAAACTACCATCAAGTCACCCGAGTGTACTCGAAAAGAGAATAGACTTCTCTGAAAAAGAAGATGACACTCAATCATTGGAAGACGTGGGTGCGACTGGCATTGGCAAAGATTTAATGCTCGCAGATCCTAAACCACCAATTCGTCGTTTTTCGTCTGCCACTCTTTTGTCTATGAAACAGACCAAGGAGGAAAAAGATAAAAAGACACAACGCGAAAATGGGAAGATATCAGGGAAGAGGGAGAACTCAGCCGTCCCTGTAAATTAACTAAAGAGAATGATTTAGTGCGAATACCACCCAAGACTGCACCAGCAGAGACTACACCATTCAGAACCACTCCGTTCAAAACCAATCCGGTTAATACGACCCGATTCTATAACACCACAAATAGTAACACGACTCGGTTTGGTGAAGGTGCACCTGTACCTTAAACTAATACCAGATGAGAGTCTCTCGAGTTGAGAAGGAAATTAAAAATTTGGAGTTCATTGTTTGCAAGGATGCCAATCGCCATGGGCGATAGTGCAGAATACTCTGCAGCATATCATGGGCTCACGAGTAAGTCACGAAAAGTCCTAGTACATTCTCAAGTGCCATTTGTCAACTCGTTCAAAACATTAATGGACGCAGTGGCTAACCGCTATCAAGAAATTGACAGTCGAACCACGGTTGCCTTATGCCGGAAGAGCGTAAATTACACGCAGAGTTTCGCCTGAAACAACAACAAATTCGAGGGTCTCGACACCCTACCACGACGGCTGCCATTCCATTGACTCTACCCGACCGAAGTGACGTCGTTTAACCACCCTAACTGGAAAGCTAATCCACCAGGGAAATTACACATGACCAACGAACAGGTTGAAGGGGAATCGGACACGGACGTCATAGATGAGGGGTTAGCCACAGAGTTTATGGATGAAGAGGGGAACGCTATATCAGTCCCACACGCTTTACTCTCACAGTGGCAAAAGCCTGCGCCTAAATTCAGACCTCAAATGAAATCTAGGGGGGGATTTGAAACCGCAATTTTCATCCAAATCAGGCGACCCTACTCGCACACCCGAACGTCACCGTACTCACACGAGAGACAACAATGCAGACTCGTCTGAAGTTCCATATTTATTTATTTATTTATTTATTTACCAATATTACCAATATTTATTTTTTACTATTTTAAACAGTGCTAAACCACGGATCCATGCAGGAATTGCGAACAATTATATTTTTATCCAAATTGTACAATTATTTCTTAGGTCTGTATTAATTTCTTATCCCATTTGAATATATTACTTTTAAACATAATTTTGTTTTATTTTTGGAAATCCCTATTGTTAAATGGTCAACACCCACTACAAATATGGAGTGCTGGATTTCTAAATTGCAGTTATTAAAGGTTTGGGAGTTAAAAAACCTGTTGGTTGTACCCCAAACCATGATTGCTGACGTATTAACGAGGGGCTCATGACGCTAGGTGGGCTAGCCACAGAGGTGTAGACCGCACCTAGACATACTGCCATGACAGGTATTGATGGCCCCAGATGTATACAACAATACGCCAGTATGTGGCAAGTTATCGTCAGTATAATGAGCGAAAATTCCAAAAGGCTAAGGCACCTTTGCAAGAAATGTTTATTCCAGTACAGCCCCAACAAACGTGGGCTATCGATGTGTTGGGCCCCCTTCCAGTCACTTTAAAGGGGAACAAATATTTGCTGGTCGCTACTGACTTTTTTAGCAAATACCCCGAGGTTATAGCCATAAAGGACCAAAAGGCAGAAACTATCGCCGCCAAATTCATGAAGAACATCGTAGGAAATAATTTAACCTTTTAGAGTATTTCAGTTTAAATTTATATAAATTTATATAGAGTTGTAACTAATTTACTTAATTTTCTAGATGAACCTATCTTGCATTATTGGAACATTTCCCATACAATTTGAGTTCATTGTACCACGGATGTACAACCGGCTGAGATAATTAAGTTAATTATTAATTTCAAATTATAAATTTGCTGTATTTTCTAAATTTTGAGAGGTGGTGAGCCAACATCCCACGGAGGTTCAAATATAATACTATTACTTTTATAAATTGACTCTTCGGATACTACTATTCTACCTTTTACAGTTTGGCCACGGCTATATGGCGCCTGTTATGGTGGGAAAATTAACGGCAAGGAGGGATAGGACACATACTACAATATTCAGAGCAATGAGTGAACCAAGATTTGCGGCCATTGAATGCTTTTCGGTCAGTGTTTGTCGTCACCTTATTAACAATCTCAAATGGGCACAATCCCCTCCGTAAAAAAATAATCAAAAACTATGGATAGAATTGGAAAATTACAAATCAAATCTGTTGACATGCAAGGTATTTCAATTGTATTTGAATATACCCAGCAACACAACTTCGGTTTCCAGGTAAAAATCAATTAATGCATCGAAGCCAATTAGTAGAATTAAACATTCATGGCGTTAATAAAAATCACCAGCGTAATCGTTCAGAATATAATCGTCACCACTTGTAAATCGAAAAACAATAGGCCTTGCGTCAATTAATGGCGAAAAAAATTAATACCATTACTGGTCTTGCTTTTAAACGCGATGAAGGAAGATTCAACTTGTTAGTAAAACACGAGGCACCGCGTAGGAAAAAAACCCCCAGCAGTCGCAAAGCTGCCGGCATACAGATTAACCCAAAACGAAACCAAGCGTCCACTAAGTTGTAAGAGTCTATCATCCCGGGTTATGTATTAAAAATTATATGGGCAATTTATAGTGTTGTGTTAAAAGCGTTCTGAATGCAGAGGTGATTTTTCATTTACATAACTCAGCTCAGCCTCTGTATCGCAGAATAGAGGGATCCCTACTTGCTACATGAAGCTAATTCGGCACCAAGACAAAACCTGAATCCCTAAGCTGCTTCATGCAGTATATTCAGAATACCCTCTAAATTAACACACAAAATTTCAATTCAACTTGATGGATGTAATAAATGCCCAATCGTCCGTGACTTTAACTAAAGATTAATTTTTGGCCAGCGTGCTTCATCTCGAGAAAATGGCCGAACAAAGGAACATAGGCGTCACACTCAAATTTCGTGTGTCGACACATTAAAAAAAATTATTTCGGATTAAGATTCAGCATGATTAAAACTGTAAACCATTTGACCATTGACAAAGACGAATACGGCGAGGTCATTTTTGGCCCAAGTCCAGGTCGGAGTTGGGTTGGGATCATCGACGGCGTAGTTCGATGATAACACGGCTAAATATTTCGCATTACCTCGAATCACCTGTAGAAATTGATAATATAAAAACATAAATACATGTAATAAAAGATTAAAATTAAAGCGCTAACCGTTACATTGGGCGGGCTGCAGGAAACGAACGAAGCACGTCCTATGCCTCCGAGATTCTCCAGTGGTCTGACGTGCCTTGACTGTTTACGGGGTTCACAAAATGGCAAAAAGGGCCAGTTGATTGACGTTTGTATGGGCGGAGCCTAACCTACGGTGTCCTAAATGGGGACACCTGCGTTAGTAGCACAAAGGTTTGTGCAATCACGTGACCAATCCAGGACCAGACATGATCCTCACTTCAGAGATGATCAGTGAGAGAT